>JARHVA010006153.1:397500-472500 GCA_037957365.1 Torreya grandis | reverse complement strand
TTGATAATGGGGACTATCCTATCCTTTTATGGCATAAGGCTTAAGAATATAGAAATGACAACACACAAGAGTGATAACTAGATATACATAAAACAACCCCCCAAATTGTTTTTGGGAATTGTATATCAGATTGCATTTTGGATGCATGTCAGACATAATACCTCACTTTCTAATACGAGTGATAAATGTTTAACTTACTCACATATGAACAAATGGAAATGAAAGAGTTGAACTAAGGTAATTAGTTAGAGGTAACTACATATAAATGATTCCATGGGGAAGTGTGTTACCTTAATAGATGTTTATGGGGTTTGGGGAATTTCAATATGCATATATATGGATAGGGCCTGAGTTCTATATGTGGCACTCATACTTACACATAGGACCATTTCTAGGTCCTTAACCCTAGGTAAATACCTCACTCTCCTTAGTGGGTTTTAGTCTCATTCGAGTATGATTAAGTTTATAAATATGTTTAACCAAGAATGATAAATGTAATATCTTGGGTTATCATTCAGATTAAAATAGTTTCACACTAAAAGTATAGGTTACTAACCTCATAATCAAACAAGATTACAAACAATCAAATTTTAATATCAATCAAGAAAAAATTCAACACATGCAAATTATAATTAATTAAACAATAGAAATATTATTTTATAAAAGAAATCACATCAAGAAAATATTTAAAACTCAAGGCCTCATAGTGATACCAACTGAGGTCATAATCACCTCATGACCTTTAAGGTTACCTCACCATTAACTTAATGGTTCACAGAACACTCATTTAATAAGAGTAGATGACATTATTAGAATATTGAACAATGATATAATTATGATCAATATCATCATTCATCAAATAACCTTTATGGTGTCTTATAAATGAATCCATGTAATGATTTTATATTGGCATAGCCAATGCGATGCAATAAGATAAAGAGATTTCAAAACATAATACAACTAATGTATATAATTAATTATACATTAATCATCTAATCAAAAGAACCTCTATATTATACCAATAGTTTTAGATATTCTGAAATAAACTACTATTAGCATAATCATTCATAAGAAATGAATTTATCAAAGGAATCAATTCTTTTCATACAATAATTTCCATTACCATCTAAATAAATTTATTTTATTATAAATAAGAATAATAAACCATCACATTCCATATTTGAATAAGTATAGCTAATCTCATATTTAAATGAACTATATGGTGAGCAACAAGTGATTTTCATATAATAGAATTCATGCAAGACCTACAAATAAAAATTCAATCGAGTTTCAAGTTGAGTGGAACCCAAATAAAATTTTCCACTTAAGGAAATTTTGAATTTTTTTGTTGGGCTTGTCATGGGTAGAAAGGAAAGAAAATTTAGCTATTGGAAAGGGATCGAAAGCACATGCAACCCAAGGAAATAAAAATCAACAAGTATGCATGCCTCAATCATATGCTTATGTGATATTTAACAAAGTATAAAATAATATTCAGATAACTCATTTTATTCAATTTAGTAATCTAACATAGTTGTAACATCAATTTTAAGTTAATTTAGATAAGACTTTCCAACTTAATTTCATTTTATAACTAACCTACTCAAAAGTACCATACATAACTACCAAAGATATTAATTAAATATATCAACTAATAATTCATTTATTATTAAATGAAAAAATAAAAGTAATACTTTTCAAATTTAATACATGCAATATACATACCTTTATATGTAACCAAATATGTCTAAAATATATTTTAGAGGTGAGGATTTTATTTGTGTTTCTGCATGTGCCAGTGGCTAGTGAAATTGAATAACCCATGCATAGCTAAAACAACTAAGAAATATCCATATTCCATATCTCTTTTATATGAAAATAAATTAATGCATATGCCTTGTAATGTATCAAAGATAATCATTAAGCTAATTTACTTGGTTAATCAAAGTCTATTTGTTTCTATATCTAGAAAACATGTTTATATGTTTAAGTATTTATATGACCTACTTTAAATATTTCTATTAAATTAGAACAAAATGCTCAATATTACTTATACAATATACACAATATACTTATAAGTAATATTATGTAATTATCTAAGTAAATCCCACTTATGATAAACATCAAGTAGAACTAGTTACAATATCCACACAATAAGATTAAACCAAGGGACCAATACTGTAGTGATTATTCTATGTTAACAATACACAAGAATCTATCTTAACATAATCATATAAATAATGTTAAATAGTAATTCTACCTTAATATCATAACAAAATACATTATTAATAAGAAGGGAATAAATAAACATTCTAGTAACTTAATATACATGAAATGAATTTCCTTCAGCAACGTATATCAAATCAACCTCTCACCCTTCAATCAATAATCAATCCTTTTATTTATTTTTTGCATTCCATCAAAAACCTAGGTTAGTACTTATATAACTAACCAGTACTAAATCAATATTACATACTAAGTCAAAACTCAAATAATATTAATATAATCAACCAAGTAAATAAAGTATTATTAACGTAATTAATTTGTTACCAACTTACTTCACATATTCATGAAATCATTAAAGCATGGATAAATAAGTGAATGAATTGGATAAGCCCTCCCAACTATCCCTATGATCCCAACCATCGATGGCACTTACCACCCCGACCATCAATAGGATGGTGGTTATGAAAACTAGGGATATGAAGAGAGGTCTGAGCAATTGGATTCCAAACTAATGGACATCTTGACAAGATAACACAACACGATAAAAGAAAAAAATTTCATTTTGAGCTGAGATGGGAATAATTAATCCATCTTTGATATAAATTAGAAGAAGGGATAACTAATGTAGGCTACTAAATGATATAGAATAGATTAACAACTAATCTATTCTATAGCTTCTAAGATAATCAACTTGGATCCTCATCCAAGTTTTGCAGTCAACCTTAACCATCTTGACTACAAATTTATACCTCAGGTATAAAACATACCCAATATTTAATCATTAAAGTATGGTCTAGTAATGGTGACCTAATGATACTAATGTATTCATCTAAAACACATGACCAAATCATGAAAAAACATAATAATCTAGATAAGCCATTCTTTACGCTCAAGCATACAACATCTATAATTATTTGAAATAGAAATAACATAAATAATTATGAAAAAAATAACACTTATAGGATCAATTTAAACCATTGTATTAAATAAATTCAAATTAAACTCCTTTACACTTAATTTGATTCCCTTACAATTCCAATAAAATACAACCATTAATATTCATGCCAAATGTAACAAATGTAAGTCACCAAATCTTACACAATAATTTATTCATACTAAAACACACAAAATTTTTCATAACACAACCATATTAGTACCATTAAATTAATATGAAAAGAGTATCAAAGATTTCAAACCAACAACAAGCTCGATTGAATAAATTAGTCAAATATGCTCAAGGAACCCATGGCTAATAAAATGTAGTCAAAGTATATAAAACCTAGTCAAACTTTACCTAAAGGCCACAACACACAAAAAACAATCAAAGACACAACATAAAACCTAATTTAAGTCCTTTTTCCAAATAATCCATTTTAATATTGATAAGAAATCCATTAACACAATATGCAACTTAGCCATAAGAACAACACAATTGAATTTAAAAATAACACTAATATTTTCTAGAATGCAAACATGTAAATATAAATTTACCATGATAATGAAACCCAAATTGAAAACATATTCCATAGTCACATAATATTCAATTACAACAACCCAATAGGAATTCATCTTAAAAATGAAGGTCAACATATTAACCTAGTTTAAAGAAGCCATCTAAGAAAAAAATCCAAGATTAAGACATATACACAGTTAGTTATATGAAAGAAAAACCCCAACATTTTCCAAAAATTGAATTTATATAAATATATAGAACTCAATAAACAATCATAGAAAACCTAATTCAAAACTTGTTCTAAGAAACCCATGACTCACTTTAAAATTGAAACAATTATCAACCTGAAAACATATAACCATAATAGAACATCACAACCCATTACGAAATAACTATTTAGGAATACATTCCAAACAACCAATGATAGAATGAGAACCCATCCTTTATAACATAATTATATCAATGACCTTTAAACAAAACAAATGCTCAGTCTAATTAAATAATAGTTTCCACACCCAATACATAGCAACATATGTCTATACATATATATTTCAAATAATCAACTAATAAAATGAAGCCATGAAACCTTTACACATAGGTTGATGGAATACCCATAAGGATATATATATTATGCACATAATAAAGAAATAAAAATGACAACCTTTCATTTATAACACAAAATAGACAAACCTTATAGGGTAATAAAAACTAAAACCCATGAAACTTTTCCACATGAATAGTCAATAAAAAATGTTCCAAAGACAAGATTTAAAAAATACAACTGATAAAAAATAATATAATGAATATATATCTATTTTGAAAATTTATATGAAAAATACCAATATTGATTCATATCGAATCTCCTCAAGGTCTGCATATGCATCTAGAAGTCCTAAGCCTTCTAGCTGCATATGTAGCCTTCTATTTTTCTAAGATTTTCCATCAACAGAAGAAAATAACTAGGCATAGATAAAATATAGCTTACTCAAAAAACACAATTAATAAAGCCTCAAAATCTAGAAAGGTAGAATGCTAAAACCTTATATTTTCCAAGCCACCTATAAAAAAATCCACATGACCACGTTAAGAAAACTAGTTGAGCTACACTATTTTCTCCACCTTCTTTCAATCTTCATAAACCCATCAATTATTCCTAGCCATTACCAAAATCTTTATAATTTTTTTCTAATTCCCCATACCCATTCAATATCCCCATTCAATGTGAGGAGAGAGAAATCCTCATAAACATTCCCCAATGCAATCCATACCAAAATCTCCATTAAATGACCTATCTTGATTGATTGATCAATTAACAAAAAATCCAATCAATGAAATCATAAATTAGCACTAACAAACTCAATTAACATTAATAAGACCAATTAAAACCATAACTCACCAAAGTCTATGCCTCTAACCAACAATCAATTCTAATAATTGATTAATATTAATCCCCATTATGCCATCGACCATATGCCAAATGACCAAACAATAAACCATTCTTAAATATTAATATCAATTCCTTCACATAATAGTCCAAGAAACATAATGAACCATGCCACCACCTTTTTATCATAAGGTCATATATAGTCTAGGTAATAGTCTAAGGGGGTGTCATGAGTAGGTCTAGGTAGGTCTCTAGGAAAACATCTATCTAGGTGAGTGATATCCAAGTAGGTATGCAAGGTTTAATAATGGAGTTTTCAAATAAGGAATAGGTAGGAGTTATTTGGGGAGGTGAAAAGGAAATTTACATCTACAAATAAAATAATGGAATCATAATGACTTCAAGACAATATGTGACAAATAAACATAATGGTACAACCAACATACACATGAAATGTAATAAGTACCAATGTCATGACAATGACATAATCAATCACCAAATCAAGATGCAAAAATGACTAAAAATATAATAAAAAACAAGTATATTTGTTCGACTTGTCCAATTGCTCATAATTTTCTTTGGTACCTGATGTATTACTTCTAGCATCTACCTAGCTTATAAGATAGTAAATGTAACCATGAAAAACACATAAATAGTATCATATCGAATAATAAATAAATAATTATAGAACTATAATAATATCAACTATAGTAATAATCCATAAAATTATCAAGTAAAAAATTAAACATGCAGTCCAAAAACCACTACATTAAGTCTAACCATATAATCCAAATTAATTAGATAAATCTAGCAGTTAGATACATAACAATAATAATAAATTTTTATATACTACAATAGACTATGAAAAGGTGGGGTTGTAACAATATAGTAGGTTAATTTGGTTTTAAACTTAGATATAAGCCTACACTCAATTTATTATATTAAGTATAGGCTAAATATATAAAGTACAACTAAGCTAAACATGAAAATGACAAATAAGTATTATATTTAGTTGGTTATGATTCTTACATAGTGTTGGATCTAAAATAGGTAGGAAATAAGCTAGAAGTTTGGTTTGGAATATTCATTATATTTCGGATCTTAAACTTTTAGAGATCTATACACTAACATCAAACTAAGATGGTTGCATAAATACTAATGTCTAAGTTTGATGAAAATGTCCTACACAAAATACTTTCTAAAAATATATGTGACCAACTAGATGCTTTCGGTTTTGATTTGACCTTCACTTTGTTGCATTCAAATATGGGTCATGGACCACTACTCCTCATGAATTTATAAAATCCTAGTTCTTCATATTCATCATAACCTTGGGAGAAAATGTGTTAGTGGGCATAGGGTGTCGAGATGACCCCAAAGACTTAGTATCAATAGGTTCTACCTACATGGCTAATAATCCATAAGAAGAACTTAGACTCATGTAGTTCTACCCAATGTGTTGTCTTATGTATGAATCATGTAATATGTGTAGAATAAGTACAATAATGACCTAGCTTGTAACTTTTCAAATTATGTTCTTGGGATGATCCTTTATTACTTAAGACCTATAGATGTGTTGTACTTATAACTTGTGTATAAATAAGGAAGCTTTGTTTAATTGAATGATTGATATAATTCTTTTGATAAGTTGCCTTCATCTCTTTGGTATTTTATAGGTGAGGAATGAATGAGGGTTGATCTTGTATTTATATAAATCCTTTTGAATAATTAAATCAAATTAAAGAACTAAGGTTGACCATTAGGATATGTTTCATTTGTAAATTAGATGATTTTAGTGTACTATAAAACTTGTGTCAAGTTAGGAAACTAATGTCAATGCTAGTGTCTCTCCTAGATGTTAATGTCCAGGGAGAAGGAAAGTAGGTACAAGTTCACAACTTGTAGAGGTGGAAGATAAGTACATTTTAAACATTTTAGACAATATTGAAAACCTTTGTCATCAATATAAGACTAGTTAAACTAAGAGATATATGCCAAGGGGCACATGATAGATCAAATGTGAGAGTTGCAGAAGTAAGAAAGGTCAATAACTAAGAGGAACAACCAAAGTCTATGTTTTCAAAGTGTACAATATTGAGGTCCTATATAATCCATAAATATTGTCTACATTTACCCCATTTAATATAGTAATTAAATTAATAGTTTAAAGAGAAGGAATGCACACCTAAGTGTGTATAAGACTCTTTACCTTTGTGTGTGCCTAAATTGAGTACTTTTTTAGTGATTAACTTATAATTAAGAGAATGTTAATGTATATAATTTGTACATATAATATGGGTTGTAAGTACTTGAAATAGATTGAAATTAAAAGATCAAGGTTTAGGAGTACACCTATGTGTTGATGTATACACATGTGTCAATATAACCACCTTGATTATTGGTAATTTGATTTGAAAAATATGTATCATTATAAGGCTCTAAAACTAATATTAGGAAAAATAAATAAATCTTAAAAGTGTATATATCCAAGTAGATAAAGAGAGACATATATATTAGAAGGCCCATGCCCCCAAACTTAGATTAAAAGTGAGTTTTCAATTGGAAATTGAGATTAGCTCAATCATGTAACTAAATGATACTTATAAATTGGTGAGGATGGATGATAAAATCACATCCAACCTAAAAAACTTGTAAATATTAATTGATTTAATCACCTGAACTATACCAAAAGGTGAACTAATTACTATACTAGATTGGCTCAATAAAGTCCATAAAAGTCCATAGGTTATCAGTATGAAAAAGTCCAATATGTGGTAATAGTACATAATAGAGTTTTAGAATATAAAAAGGATTTGTATTTTGCAATATTAGTCACACATTACATAGCATATGCACCATAGATATCTATCGTGCTGAAACTATTTATAACAATGCTACAAATGTATAAAATTCTACCACAACTATGGATTTGAATCATATAACTATGTGCTTATTTAATTTAAAAAATTATGTAAGTGTGGATAACATGCTTCTAAATTATTCCCCAATTATGGATAATAATGAAAATTGATATAAGTACCAATATGGAGAACATGTTTCCAAAATGTGCCCCCACTACAATATGGAGATGATGAATATTGATTAAGTGTGGAGAACATTCTTTCAATTCATGCCTCCACTAAATCTGAAAATTGTTAATGTGTGGAACCCATGTCCATATGACATGCCCCCATTGAATCTAAAAATTGTGCTGAATGTGAAGAACATGTCTCTATGACCTGTCCCCAATGATATGCCCACATTTTGAGGTGAGGGAAAAATAAAAATCATTACTTACCTCACCTCAAAAGGATAATACAATTATATAATTTGTGAATGTAATTATGTATCATATATAAGCAATATGTCTAGGTAAATGTAACATTGAATCACATAGAACCCATGTGATCATATGAAGGCCTAAGCTACATGATAAGGATCATGGGAATATCTAGATAATATAAGTATAAGGTCAATAATAAAATAACCACACACACTGGATCACTCAAAATCAAGTCAAAAGGAAATGTTTGAAGGAGATCACAAACAAGTGGCATGTTAAAATTTTGCATAATCAAAGGGACATGACTTATTCAAATGTCCACAAAAGTAAGGATGAAATATTGAAATATCCATACAACAAAAAATGACATGTGTAAATGTCAATGAAATAATACATAAGAATAGGGGCCACAAGAAAATGAGCATATTCAAATGTTTGAACAATTAATACAATACCAAGTTAGGACACTCAAGGTAGTACATAAAGTAAAGCATTAATAACTAGCATAAACATGTCATAGTAGCCCATGGATCAAGTTTATTAGGAAAAAATGTCAAATGTATAAAATATAAAGTACCCTATGTAAGATAAAATCATGGGTAACAACATGTGTAAGTACACATTTAATATCCAATATGATAATGAAATGTGATCATCGAACCATACAACATATGTGTGTGAAGATCAAAGAAATAGATGCACCCAATGTCTGCATGGCATGAGTAGATGGAAGGCCCAACATCTGAAATAGGAGTAGATCATGTATCTATGTATGCTTTTATCACACTCAAGTGTACATTTGACACACATGTGTGTATGTATAAGTAATTGAGTATGCCATCCATCAACATGAAACTAAAAAATAGATGCCAAGGAGATAATAGAACATATAGCTGATGAAAAATATTTTTAGAATTTTGAATATTTATGATTTTTTTAGTATTATGGAATGTTTGAAAAGGAAAAATAATCTTATGATGCCATCCAATATATCATGATAGATATCTCCCACCTAATAACCTAGTGTGATAATGTTGTAATGCTATCGAGAAGCACATATAGGTTTAATATCTATCATAGTAGTATTAATGAAATCCTACATATGAAAATTAGGACTTAGTGTTAATGAAGAAGTAGTAGGAGTAGGGTTTCACGGAACCCCTTTTTTATTTCTATGTGGTTTATTTGGAATAGAAGTAATAGTAACATGTGTAGGTGATCTGGATATCTAAACATGATGTGTAATAGATGGAGATTCCTTAGAATCCACTGTATGTCTCTGATATAATGGTCTATCAAGTATTGGATTCTTAGTAAAGGGTATTATTTATTAATTACCCTTTTTCAATGAATGAACCTTAGTAGGATTGGTAATTAACTATCTAGGTATAATTTTTTATTATTTAAGAGGATGCTCATATGGAATTCTAAAAAATGTAATTACCTAATTTTCATGAATTTATTTAACACACCCATGCATTGTACAAGGTACTTCTCAAAGTCTTTTGAGCTAAGTTCTTCCTAATAACATATCAAATATTCTCATGGAAGGTATCATTGAAAAATTAGTAATCACATGGCTGATACTAACGTATAAAGGTAGCTCAACCTCACTAATAACCTTATGTGATGTCCCATCAAATGATCTAAATGATCTAATAGAAGTGTCTAAATAATTATGAACATAACCCAAGTGCGTAAGTAATTTCATGGTTTGAACATTCTCTCTTGCACTATTATCAATCACAACACTATGTATAAGGTGTTTATCAAAGAATGGTAGAATGAATAAATAATGAAGATTAGACTCATAATCTTTAATCTCATTGTCATCAAAAGTAATAGAGGGTATCTAAAAAATATGAGGTATATGTCATGTTTAAGTACCAATAATCCCATCTATTGGGTGTTCATAATGTGGTGGAAGAGGATGTACATTATATTCCATTTACACTTCTAGTTCCTTATTAGATTGGTCTTGTAAAATATTTTCTATTTATGGTTATCACTAGGTTGTGAGCTCGATTCCTTTAGAGGATCCTCAAATTCAATATTTTGGTCATCGATAAAATATTGGGTCTTGTACTTCAGAGTAAAACATTTTCTTATAGAATTCCCTCATCCTTGATGATAATCAAAATAAAAAATTTCATCATATCCTTTAGGTAGAGTTTGACTGATATCAACCTTGATAGGATGAGGGAAAGATATAATCTAACACTCTAGTAACCATGGGAGTAATGAAGTTGGAGGCTCAGGTAAACATGATAACTATCTCTTTAGTACCTTAGGTAACATAGACTGGTTAGGTATTTTTACTAGCATATCAAGTTTGGACTCATTCAAAGTGTGTAATTCAAGATTATCTACTTGTTATACCATTATATAATGTTTAAAGGCATTAGGATATGTTGTACATGGGTAAATGAATCCTTGATGACTTAATTTTTAAGAATGTGTGTAATGTGGAGGGAACCACATACATTTCATGTATCCAAGGCCATCCCAAGAGAATGTTATAGTTTAAACAATTTAGCATAACTTGGCATTGAGTGGGAAATGTATGGGGACCCACTGTAATATTCAATGTAATTTGACCAACTAGAAGGTTAAGTGAATTTTCAAACCCTTTTATGTGCATAATCATGTTTTGATAAGGTTTATCTTAATATCCATCATGGTTAGGAGTTATATACTAAAAAATTTTAGACCTTATCCATTATCAATGAGTATTCTTTTGATACCTTTACTTTGCATTATCACTTATATTAACAAAGGCAAAGTTTGAATAATAATTTTTCGGATGGTAAATATGTTGGATCAAAGGTGATGATCTTATTATTTTTATTGAGATATTTCATAATATCTAAAGAAAGGTAGGCTTGATATCACTTAGAACTTGTGTGTCATGAATTACCTCATATAATATATACTTATAGACATTAGATTACTTTAGGATCTTAATGATTGAAAATTTTGCATGTGTATCACTCAATTGGTCAATAATGTCATATCCCTTAGATTTTATTACAATCTTAGGTTTAGGGGCCATGTTAAAGAGGTATCAAGTGTTGTTTATGATTTAAAAAATCTCTTATTAAAATAATAAGGAGGATTTAAGAACACATGTTTTGAATCCCTTATGGATTAGATAGTTTGAACTTGGAGACTAATGTAGAAAACCATTAAAACTATAAGGTATTGTACCATGAAATAATTTACAAAGATGTCCATGTAAAACATGGTTGAAAAATTGTAGCAATCAAGTAAGAGGAAGAGAAAAATAAGAAAACCCTAATTGACCTAGATTTTGATGTTCAAATATTGGGTTCACCAAATATTCAACCCTAACTTTTGATAAGGGGGACTATCCTACCATTTTGTGGTATAAGGTTTAAAAATATAGAAATAATAATGCACAAGGGTGATAATAAGATCTATACCATGATAATTGGGTGCTTAACTTAGATGTAAGCATACACTACATTTATTATGTTGAGTAAAGGCTAAATATAAAAATTAAAACTAAGTTATGTATGGAAATGACAAAGAGGTGATATACTTAGCTGGTTCTAATGCTGACTTAGTTTTGTTTCTAGAACAGGCAAGAAATAGGCTAGAAGATAGTTCTATAATGATTATCATATTCTATATCTAATGCATATAGAGATTTAAACACTAACATCAGACTGTGATGATTGAATCACCACTTTTTTCTAGGTTATATGTAAGTTTATTATACATAATAATTTATAAAAAGAGATACAATTTCATGGATACTTATAGGTTTGAATTTGCCTTTGATCTGGTCCATTTAAATCTAGGTCATGGACCATCACTCCTCATGAATTTATAAAATCTTAGTTATTTATCTTCATTATGGCCTTGGGGAAAATGGGTTATTAAGTACAGGGTGTTGATTTGAACCCAAATACCCCACTATCAGTGGGCACTACCTACATAACTAATACTCTATAAAAGGACTTCAAACTCATGCAGTTCTCCCCTATGCCTTAGATTGTGTTTGAATCATGTAATATGTGTAAATTAGTTACAATAATGACATAAATTTTAACTTAAAAAATCAAAGACTTGGGTTTCTCCTTTATTAATTGAGACTTGTATATGTGGTGTAACTATAAATAGTGTGGAAATAGGGAATGTTTATTTAATTCAATGCTTAATATAGTGCTTTTGATAAGTTAACTTGGTATATTTTAGGTGAGGAATGAATGAGGGATGATATTTTATTTATATCAATCCCTTTGGATAAGTAACTCACATTAAATCACTCAGGTTAAATATTAAGATATGTTTCATTTGCAAATTAGATGACTTTAGGTCACTAAAAACTTACATCGGGTCAATAGACTAATATCGATGTTAGTGTCTATCTTGGATGTTAATGTCCAGGGACTAAAAAGTAGGTACAATTTCAAATATTTTATACTTGTAATATAAGTACATTTTAATCATTTTGGACAAGAAAAAAGACATGGGTCATCAACATAAGACTTGTCATACTAAGAGATGTAGGCTAAGGGACATAAGATATAGTAGATATGAGACTTGAAGAAGTAGGAAAGGTCTAAAAGTAGCATGAATAGCCAAAGTCTTAGTTTTCTAAGTGTACAAGGTTGAGGTTATATATAATCAATAAATATTGTATACACCTCATTTTCATAAGTGGTTTTCAATTTTAAAAAGGTGGTATAGCCTTTGTAATCCCTTCTTATAGATGTTCTATCTATCCTCCTAATTCCTTTGTTGATATTTTAATTCATAATGAGGGAAAGGTTTAATTAAATTACTTATATTATTCATAATAATATAATTATATATCATAGAATTAAGAGTAGAATAAATAGATCAACAACAATAATTATTGAAAGAGCAAAATAATTGAATATTATGATTGAGTCACTTTGAGGGGGAAACCTCCATAATAATGCAATAATAAAAGAATTCATAATATGATGATAAAATAATAACCACTACCTCCTATATATACTCTACTTATTCAAGGTTATTACATAGACTGACCATACTAAAAACATAGATAAATGAAACAAGATAATATGAATGTGTGTAAGTCACAAGTCAACCACACATATCCCCCTTCAAAATAATGTTGTCCTCAACATTGAATCAAACTAGGATTTTTTCATAAGAATGCTTCATCCTCCCATGTTGCATCTTCATAATGCAAGTTATTCTATTTGATCAAATACTCCTTAATGGCTTTGGTTTTTAGATAATTAGTGACGATGTGAAGGATCTCTTCAGGCTCTAGAATGACACGACCTTCTTCATCCAATTAAAGTAACTTATTTTGAGTTATATTAATGAAAACCACACTAAAAGGACAAAATCATAGCTTTTGTTAGAAATTTATTTATTTAAAACTTGAAGAAAAATACACACCAAGATATGTGTCATACAAACATACTAATGTTTCACAAAAAAAATAACACATATGCAAGCCAAAGTATATATTTTAAGGTTTTATTCATTGTCAAATAATGGAATCTATTTTGGAGAGGGATAATACATTGCGTTAAACTATAAAATAAATTATAGGTAATTTTAGAGACTTAAGATATGCTTAGGGATTTATGCACAGTAAGAAAAGGCACCAAAGATGAGTACATGGAGTGTTAAGAAAATAATAAATAATGTGAAATCATGAAGACAACATATATAAGGCCATATTTTAGCATTCTAAGGTTTTAATGTAGGTAATTTTGGAAATGATGGCATCTTAGGATAAACATTGATGAATATAAGGCATTATTATGGCACCTGAAGGTGGTATGAATGATGTAATGATTCAAATATAAGAATATAATGGAAAGTAATCTGAATTGAGACTATTTTTATGGTTGAAAATAATAAAAATGACACCCAAAAAATAGACAAAAAATTCTTAAAGAAAATAATGATAGTGTAGGCTTAAAAAAGGTGTCAATAATAGATATTTTAATAGACTAATAACTAGTTAAAAAATAACTATCGACTATAGAATAATAGGTTAATAATGGCACCCAACAAGAGGAAAATAAAACCATTAAAGTGATTAATCCTATAAAAAATCAGCAAGGTCATTAATAAAAACCATTTTTTTTTAAATTTTAAACTCTTCTTCAATAATAACCAACCATATCAAAAAATCTTGTTGAAAAATTGATAAATCTTCAATGGAATAAAACCATAAAAATGGTCAACACTAAGGTTAAAAATTACTTTCAAAGATATTAAACAAATCCTCATAGGAACATTTAGCCAATAATCCCTCTGAGTGTAGTTAGAGTTATCAATGAAGGCTTTAGATGAACATGGGCACTAATTTAATGAAATAATTGGAAATAAGTTCCATATGATCATAAACTAGTCAGGAAACGCCATGCACCAAATATAAATCTTAATGCTAGAAAACTACACTTAATAAAAATAAGGATAATAATTCAATTGAAAGCATTTGTATATAAGGCTTGAATATTTTACACTTGACTCAATACCTTAAATAGTTTCCATGTGCTCCATAAATAGGATTGAAAGATGAGAACATAAGCTTCCACCTAGAATCCTCTTGTGGAAAGTGCCCTAGTTCAAGGGTTCTTCCTAAAGGCTTATATATAACAAGCTAGAACACCTACTAAAACTAATTGTGATAAGTGTCACACCTAATTATCTATTTAATTATTTATTTAATAAACAATGTGCACACCTATATACTGGAAGTACATTTGCAAAACCTACCTAATTAGTTCTTAAATAATCTAGGTACATCAACAATCCCATAAACAAATAATTGGGGAGGGAAATAAAATAAGAATATGTGTCATGGATACAAGGCCATGTTCATATACATGATATAAATATAAAATATATAAGATATAAAAAAGAAGGAAGGAATTCACCCCTCATCCCCTCGAGTACAACTTTCTTCACCCCACACAAATATTAATACTATATATATTACATGGATGGAAATGATGTAGTGAACCATCTAC
The DNA here is from genome assembly GCA_037957365.1 of Torreya grandis. Lineage (NCBI taxonomy): Eukaryota > Viridiplantae > Streptophyta > Pinopsida > Cupressales > Taxaceae > Torreya > Torreya grandis. The sequence goes on along the minus strand of JARHVA010006153.1, from coordinate 457,141 downwards.
ATAGATGGTGGGATACTACCAAAAATCAAGTTGCTTCCTTTAGGAATAAAATCCAAATTCATTGGGTGATCATTCAAAAAAGAAGAATCACCAATATGAGAATAAATAGTGGAGTTTGTGTGTTTATTAAAGTCATCTTGAAGATTAGAGCATAAAAATATGGGAGCTATGTGATCAATATGTCTCAAAGATACATCACATATAGATAAAATGATGTCATGTTAACCATGCTAAAGAATAAGTTAAATAAAAAATACTATACCATGTAAATGTCTGTCAAGACCTCCATCAGTGTAGTGCATATAGTAGAGTATGCGAGACCCAAATAAAAGAGTATGTTTTTTTCAAAGGAACCATGCACATAAGTAGGTGTATCTAACATGAAACAAGCAATAAATGTAGTATCAGGAGGAAAAGCAATCTCTAAATTTTTTTTACAGTAACAAAAAGAGTAAGAGGTGGAGATACTTCATATCATGAATAATAGAGTGAGAATATTCCTCATATGTAATGATAAAGTCCCCAATAATAAATTACCAATGAGTAAATTGAAGAGGTGTGGGAGGAGAAAGTGCTTCATTTGTATCACCATCATGAATTAAGTCCTCACTAAGTGTAGAGGAATATTTATGCTTGTCACTATAAAAATATACATCCTTATGAGGAGGAGGAGAAGGAAGTGCCAAAATATCCTCATCCATGTCATTGTAAAGATAAAAATACTCATTAGGAGGAGTAGGAGATGGAAAAATGTCATCTATGGCATAATAAAATAGAACATACTAATGAGGAGGAGGATAAAGAGATGGAGAAACCTCATCTATTTCATAGTCAAAATATAAATCCTTGCTGATAGTAGGAGAAGGAAGTGGAATAGGAAGTGGAGTAAAATAGGGATAAAAATATTTATAAGGCCAAAAAAGACTCAGTATCCTCCCCAAATAAGGTTCTAAAGGTGTCACAAAATTCATTTCATGTTGTGGCATTTACAATATAGAGCTACAAGTTATTTAAAACATGGAGGCTGATCAAGCAAAGAGCCTCATATTGCATGCATGCAATACAATACTATCTTCCTCTAAAGTGAATAATGTAACATCACCTTATACAATGTACCACAAGCCTTTTCACTATAAAAACAATATTAATTTTCATCTTTCATAAGTTGTAGTTGGAGGTGTTGAGGGGCTCAAAGAATTGGGTCTCAAATGTAAAAATTAGAAGAAGGTGATGAAATTTCAATAATAAATGATCTCCTCATCCTCCCCCTAAATAAAATAACAACTCCATCTTAATAAAAGTCTATGATAAGAAAATGAAAACCTTCAAAACACTATTATGATAATATCCTTGTCACTCTAAAGGATACAAAATATAACAATATCATAAAAATACCTCCAAAAAAGGTAAAATATTAGATGTCATTTACCACCAAAAATGTTTCCATAGAATATAATTTATGCCTAAGTGGTACAAAAGATGTCCAAAAAATACAAGTGGTACAAAAACGTACTCAAAATATGAGTCTTCAAACTCTGCCAAAAATGCATCCATAAGTGTACAAATACAAGGTACAATCAACACAAGTGAAAAAAAAAGTTTAATACAATCCTTCCCAAAAAAATGAGCTGATAAATAAATGGCTATAATTTTCAATGTTTACTAAAAAATGACAATAAATAGCCATTACAATGTTTATCCACCTTTTACAAAAAATACACTCCATAATATACAAGTCTTTAAATGGTCATTTAAATTATTCAAAAATCCCCTTCTATTTTTTTAAGTGTATGGAATTTTATTTTTGAGAACTTTTATCATTAAAAAATATTACATCGTATTTTGTTAAAAAAATAGTGACAATTTTGAATTAAAATGAGCTTTTATCTTTGTCATTTATTGAAACTTTATTTTTAAGTAAATGACACCCCTTTAAAATTACCAAAAGGCTAATACCATGGCCTTTGATCTATTTTTAATGAAAACCATGGTAAATAATAAAACCATGGCTTGGCCCTTATGAGTCTTTTTAATGAAACCCACAATAAAGGGATAAAATTATAGCTTTTTATGGAAATTTATTTATTTACCAGTTGAATAAAACATTCATACTATGATATGCATCATACAAAGCTATCGATGCTTCCTGAAACAAAAAACACATCATTGTGCCAATGTATTTTTTTAATGTTTTATTCATTGTCAAATAATGGCATCTATTCTAGATTAGGCTAAGTCATTGAGCTAAATTAAAAAATGAATTGTAGGTAGTTTTATAGAGTTGAGATATACTTAGGGATACATGAATAGTAAGTAAATGCACTAAATATGAGCACATGCATTGGTAAGACAATAATAAATAATATTAAATCATGAATACAATAGATAGAAGGTTGAGTTAAAGTGATAGAATGTTCTGATGCATGTAATTTTGGCAATGATAGTACCACAAGATAAACACCAATGAAAATGAGGTGTTATTATGGCACCTAAAGGAGGTATAAATGATGTATTGATGCATCTATAAAAATAAATTGGAAAAAAATATGAATGAAAATTGTAATTATCGTAGAATAATAAAAATGGTACCCAATAAATAAACAAAAAATTCTTAAGGCTATTAATGATATGGAGGCTAAAGATAAAGGCATCAATAATAGAGATTTTTTTAGACTATAAACTAATTTAAAAAAGATAACTCATCCAGTATAGATAAATAGGTTAATCATGGTGCCCAACAAGAGGAAGGTAACACTAGTCAAGATCTCAATGCTATAAAAAATCAACAAGGTTGTTAAGAAAAAACCATTAAAAAAATTAAACTCTTGTTTAATAATCAACAACTAGCTCAAAATGTCTTTTTTAAAAACTCATAATTATTCAATTCAATAAAACCATAAAATGTCCAAATAAAGATTAAAAATTACTTGTAAAGAGATTACACAAGTCCTCACAAGTATGTTTGGCTAAAAACCCCTTTGAATGTGGGTAGAGTTACCAACGAAGGCTCTTGATGAGAACCTGGGCTCTAATTCAATGAAATAATGGGAAATAAGTTAAATAGGCTCATAAAATCCTCAGGAAACTATGTACCAAATATAAGTCTAAATGCAAAACAACTACAATCAATAAAAATATGGATTATATTTCACTTGAAAGCATTTGTATATAAAGCCTAAATTATTTACACTTGACTCCATGCCTTAAAAAAGACACCTATATTTATTAAATAGGATTGAAAGAGGGGACCATAATCTTCCACTTATAATCCTCTTGTGAGAAGTGCCTGAGTTCAAGGGTCCATCCTAGAGGCTTCTCTAGAACAAGCTAGGAGACCCACTAAAACTAAGTGTGACAAGTGTCACACATAATTAGTTATTTAATTATTTATTAATTAATGATTTCACATACCTATTTACTTAAAGTACATGTGAAAAACATACCCAATTAGATCATAAATAATATATTTACATAAATTACTTACTATCTACCTATATGCCTAAATTATGTGTGTACAACCTACCTAATATTATAATTAATACATGGGATATTTCATAATTTGAAACTAATTGAAGCACATACACAAGTACAACATATACATATGAATTGAGGGACAAGTATTGGTATGAAATCTCCATATGAAAATAAATAACTTCTTGAAGAACCTTTACAACTAACATACCCACATTATCCAAGATAAACCTAACCTTAAATGGATACATCTTATCCATATGCACCCCAACCATTAGGTTGGGTGTGGGAACACATGGAAACATGTAACATAAGGACAATAAAGATAAATCTATGGATTTATATGCATGAAAAAGTTATTTATGCATCCATATTTTGACCTTAATTAAATTCATGCAAAAAATGATTTATTTTTTACATTTTGTCTTGTTCTTATCCATATGAGGTCTTACTTATAAGAATGCATTATGGGTTGTGTAAAACCTCATATTCATCAACTCCTTTCCATTATTTAATTTATTCCAAAGTTTTTCAAGTTAGCTTAGTGTCATTGGTTGCTTATGTATTCTTGTCATAACCTTAGTTATTAACCTTTTCTACCTTGCCTAACTAGTCTTTCCTTTGCCCACCATACTAAGTATTATAATGAACTTGATGAGTTATAACAAGGTTGTGCACAACTTATAATACACACTCTATCTTTGTATCTTATATGAAATATGGATTTGACTCTCATGACATTATGGATTAAAATTTAGAATCATATTTTTTACAACCTTATAATCAAGTTAAAATTCCAATTCAAATACCAAAAAGTGGGCATATATTCTTACTAAATATGTAAGTATATATTTTGAACTCAGATGACCTAGGATAACAAACAAATCAATTACTTCATATTTCTACCCTTAATTATTTTTACACGGGTTAATATTTTCACATACCTTCCATATTATTTTCCAATACCCTCTATAGGTTTCAAGATTCTATGTTCATGGCTAGGGTTTTCATAGAGTATTACTCCATGGCTTTCAAACCTAACCACAAAACATATATATTTATCATTTTTACCATTTTAAAAATTAAGATAAATTATTACTTGAGAAGTCCTTATCAGTTCTTGTAAAAGTAATTCCATGCAAGGGTTTCACCAAAAAGAAACATGCTACCATATAATGAAACATATACTCCATAAATTACACAAAATATTAATCCTAAAGTTACATAATTACACATCTATAACTCAACATAAACCTTCATATATTGTTATAAGGAGTTTACTTACTTTTCACGTCTAAAACTTTCAAGAGAAACTCAACTCTTGTCTCTCCCTGAATCTTCCTCTTATCTTTATTAAAAATGAACATATATAAAATTAAAAAGCTTTTATTCTTCTTCTTATTAATTCTCTAAGTTTCAATAATATGCAATATTCATGGTTCTCAAACATAGAATGCCCATAATTTCATAATTAGCACCATAAAATAAATAAACTTCAATGCATACATGTAGTTTCACTACCTCTACAATACTCTATATAGCATAATCAAAATTGAATGAAAATTTTGGATTTTATATGGATCTTTCATAATTATATCATCAATGAATTGTAACTTATTTATCTTCCTCTTATCGCCTTAACCAACCAAAACTCTATCAATCACTAAATAACATGATGAATTTTGATGAAACCCTAGGTGGAATTGACATGTTTAGCTACACTTGGGTTTGATAACTAAATTTGAGATGGAATTTTGTGTTATGGTGAGAGGCGAATTGATTTCCACTAATACCCCCTTTTACTTTATTCTTATTTATTATTTTTATTTTATAAACCATGAACCCAATTAATAACTAATGTTCCCAATTTTAATTTTTTTTGAAATATTATATCAAGTCCATTTTTTTATGATATGAAACAAAAGTTTATTCACACTATAAAATGTACCTCACATATGGTATTCTGAAGTTGTACCTCATATGATGCACAAACCTTTACTTTTAGTGTTTTGAGTCACTAAAATGGTGCTTATGTAAGTTTCAACTATAAAGTGATGCAAGTTAGATCTAATTCCTTTTCAATTTTTTTTATAGTAATGACACATATTGGAAATAATTTTTTGATTAATTCCAATTTTATTGTAGCCCTTATTTTTTTAAGCCTATTAGTCTTAGTAAAAAGAAAATTAACTAAACCACACATATGTTTTTAACATGAACACACAATGAAAGTTACTAATGAATTAAATATATGTATGCAATGAATGACATTAATGTCATTTATGTGTCTAATTTATCTCTCTTTCATGTTTTCTTTGCCTCTTTATATTTATATTCTCACAAAAAGGCCTATATATTAGTGGCCAATCTAGGCACCTACAAAATTTCCAACAAAAATCAATATTAAATAATTGAATGGTAATGAAAGTAAACCATCTGCATGATAAAATTTCTAAAATATTATGGCTACTATAAATTCATTAATATAAGGTAATATTAATAAAATAATTTATATAAATAAAATATTAAACTAAATAAAATTTAAATATCTCAGCATACAAAGATAATTGGATATAATATTGAATCAAACATGTGATTAAATAGTGTTCCTAATACAATCCTTGCACCTCATGGAAGATATTTAAACATAAAATAAAGTTTTAATGATGGGGATATGATAGAATCATACATAACCACTATTTGGAGTCATATTCATATTCATATTCATATTCATATTTTATTTTTATTATATTATTAGTATTATTACTTTTTTAAGGATTCCTTAAAGTCCAAATTACCTTCTCTCATCACATAAAATTCATCATCATTACATTTATATGAACCCAACATGAATATTACCTCATTTTTATGTTAGGCCATCTTCAATTTTTTTTCATTTGCTATCATATTATCATTTTCAATTTTTCAAGTATCCTTGCTTTCTAAATTCCCTTTCTCATCACATTATCTTCACATACATTATGCTATGTTGAAATTGATGTGAATATTGATCCACTATTATGTTGGGTCATTTTTACATTTTTACACTATTTTATTATAATTTTACATATTCTTAATGATGTATTAATAAAAAAACATATATACTCTTTGCACCATCTATACTCATAAAAATAGAAATCTTAAACCTATCAAAGAGAACACCAATAATGAGGACACATTCCCCCCACCAATTTAATGTGATGAAACATGGTCTTAATTTCACCTCCTCATAAAAAATGTAAAAACACTCATGTTAGTTACAATAAATATCATCCCATTAATAATACAAATGTCCTTACTAAGATTTTTTACTAAATGGACCTTATACATGCTACCAAAAAAAAAATCTCCTAAGACAAATTCATATTTTTTAAATGGTTAATAAACCTCAAAAAAATATTTTGGGTCAATCTAATTAACACCCTTATCTCCTTCCCTCTAGTTTTATTACAAGAATCCTATTCCCCAATATCTTATTCACAACATGATGCTTAAAATACCGCAAAACAACCACTATCTCTCTATGTTGTTTCTATGGGAATTGGAGGTATCTCTCCAACCATCATTAGTTATGGGACTAAACATCATGCACTAAATCTTAATAAATTTGAAAACCTCTACAAAAACTAGATTCAAACTTTATATTGTGTACATGCTAATATTCTAGTAAATTTTATAGTTGGATATGCATTATAATGGTACAATAAACTTAAAACATATTAAATTAGAAATATATAAGACCTTTTCAATTTTCTAGTTAAAGAATTCAAATGTCATGATCTTTATAAAAATATTTTTAGCAACTTCATTAATTTTATGAAATTACTTGAATAATCTTCCCATAACTTTATCAATTTATTGAATTATTTGGCACATATATATGATCACAACATGAATGAATAAAATATCATTTTACTCCTCGTCACCAATAGATAAACCCAAATTAAAGTTTACTTTATCCTAATACAATGGAATAATCCTCTCATCAACCTAAATGATAAGATTATCTTATGAACCAATTTGAACCTTTCAAAAATACTAATGCATAATATTTAAAAACAACAACCAATTGAACATCTCAAATCATAACTCCCCAAAAATAAAAGTCTAGAGTATATTTTACAAATAATATAAATAATAAAATCCCTACCTTTCCTACCTTGATTATTCAAGATCTCAATAAAAGAATTTCACCTTTTGGACCTATGAGATTTGAAAATTCAAAGAATTTCACATGGTATAATTTTGATATGTTTTATTGGTGGAATGTTAATGTTAATCATTCTCCTAAAAAATATTATGAACTCATAAAACTTGTTTATGACCTAATCCTAGTTAAAAAACTCAACCATGAATCTATCACTCAATATCATTATAAATAATATATTCGAGATAATGAAGATATATCAAAATAATCAAATAAATAAAATCAATACCAATCACAACACCAACATCCATAATATAAAAAATACTCATAAATTCTAATCCTAATTCCATTCATATAACTTAAATTTTAAGTTCCATTCTTTGAAATTATTACCAATAATACATCAATTGTCACTATGTTAATGTTAAAAAATTAAAATAATAACGTAATACCACTCAAAATGACCTTACTATAAAACATTAAAAACGTTCCAAAGAAGATGTATTTCTTAAGGATACAAAAGGTTATAATACAATTACTAAAACAACATATAATTAATCACCCACTCCACAAAAATATCATCAATTTAATATTTAACGTCATAAAATTAATAAATAACATAATGAAAATCCTATATATCCACCTAAGTATCATTATGGTTGATACCAAAAATCAACTCAAAGGATTTTTCTAGAAAATCTTAGCACTATGTCTTATGATTCCTCTAATGTAACTCATGAGAATATCACCCTATCATTATAAATTTATAATTTAAAAATGAAACCAAAAAAAATCTTCAACCTCTTGGAGGCCCAACATCTACTAAAGTCCACACCAATAAAACTATATCCCATCCTCAATCAAGTAACAAAATATCTATAGAGTTTCCTAAAGATGATATGATGAATGATGAAATTTTAATCCAAGATGATGACCCAAATATATTTATTAGGGTCATGATTAATTATTTTCATATAATAAAAGTTTAGTGGAAAATTCAATCATTAATTCCACATCCTTATGGCTATATAACGAGTTAGGCTATTTTGTAAAAGATCACAAGAAAAAATAACTTCATTATCTTGAGTTTGATTAAAAAAAAATTCCAAGACACTCTTGGTTACATTTATATTCATATCATTATATATTCCAAATCTATATGAATTAAAATCATGGATATTCCACTTTATTACAACCCACTCTTAATTCACCCTTGCACTCACCAGTCGAGAGAATTTACTTATTACGATAGCCTAGTTTTTATTCATGAAGGTGTTTGATACAATCATAAATCTGATATTAACCCATGGAATCTCAACCTATTAAATTCAAATACATAATAATGCATCTTTTCCACTAAATCTCTTAATAGCGCTCCCTTACCTATGTTTTTGAACACGTATCTTGATATGAAAGCCACCCTTATTAACTATTATTATGATGAATTAAATGAAAACCCAACCCGAACACTTATAACACCTCTAATTTATCATCTTATATCTCTAAATATATTCCTCCATCCCTTTTATTAATATTTATTACTTTTCATTCAATAAATATAATAGCAAAAAACTACCTTGTAATTATAATGAATATTTTTGTGACAAATCTATTTATGCTTAAATGAATATGGGATGGCTATAAATTTTTAAAAACCATTAATAATATCTCATTGATATTTTAGTCAACTTGTTATATATTCCATGAATACTTCCATTCAAAACTCTCAAGACCTCAACCAAAGATGAAACATTTCAATGTCTTATGATGAAGAATATAAGTTTTTTGTAAAGTGAGATAATTGAATCTACTTTACTAAAAATATACCCATTAAAAAATGCATCCATTTAACTAGGATTTGAACCTGGTACACATTTTTTATAACCATTTCCTCAATTCATTTTTTAAAATGATGAAGAAGATAGTGTAGACATAAAATGTTATGTCATTCTTATCAGCCCACCCATAGAAACCTCCAATTAAGTTCTAGAACAAATCTCATGTTTTTATTTAAAAAATAATAAATGATCACTTTAATATATTATTTATGAAAATATAAAAAACTATAATTGTATCAAATCATTTGGTATAGTTTATAAAAATTTAGTTGTATTGGTCGGGTCAATACAATTCATAAAACATAGACAAAAAAAGTATATAGACTAAAATGAATTAAAACATTATACCTATATCAACTAGGATAGATTTTAAAAATATTCACCCAAATCCAACTGTATTAGCTAATATGTAGTTTCATGTATTTTATTTATTTATTTTTTATTTCTTAAGATACAATTCAGGTATTCAACCAAAAACAACTATATTAACAATGATAAAGTTTAGGAATTTTTGGAAAAAAATAATTGTAACTTATAAGATATAGCTCAAAATAGCTCAAATTAAGCCAAATATATTGGTTATGTTGTTATAATCAAAACTAGTATATAAAATCAAAACTACCTCAACATGGATGATAATATTGAGAAAAATAAAAAATTATAACCTACATATCTGTAAAATATCCTAGATTCCAAATATATTTTTATAACATAGAATCTGATAGAATATGAAAAAATAATGTAAACATTTTGTCTATATTGAGGTTGATATAAAATTAAATAATCCATTACCTTTGCTTAAGGCATGAATATGGGTAATTGATGATGCCCATACTTTCCTCAATTTACACTTTGTGGCATATTACAATTCCCATCCTCATTTTACTCAAAATTTGGGGTATCTTAAAATTCCCACTATTTCACAACATCACATAATCATAGACAAATACACCTTCAATAAATTTTAAAAGAGTCAAAAAATTATTATGATTGATGTATGTTATTCATAGGTCTCATTTCTTGAACATATCTCATGTTTTTATATAGTTAGTTTATGTTTTTTATGTTAATATTCTTTGCAAGGTTTTTAAAATCTATTATGTTGTATTAAACTTATATTATCTACACCTCTAGGTTTCTTACAATATACCTTTAAATCACCTCAAATCTCCTTAATTATTATCCTAAACCATTTTTTTTTGTTTTTTGTTATATCACATCCTTTTTTCCCCCTTTCAGATCCTTTATTTTTAAGCCTTTTGGTTTTTTAATGGGTGAGTTACATGCTAAGACATTGGGGCATATTAATAGGCTCTCCTCATAAATTCACATCCAATTTATTTTCACTTATGATATCCCTTACCTATTATATTATTCCTCAAATTTATTTTCCTCATAAATTATTTCACCTCTCAAATCCTTACTACATATATTACACATATTATTTTTTTACACCTCATTATTGTTTTCTTCTTGGCCTCCCAACTCTTTCATCTTTGAATTTATTTTTTCCTCTTGTATTCTATGTTTTATTATCACATTATTGTATGTGACATTGATATTTATCTATATTTATTGATCCTCTAGTATTGTTACCATTTTTCATGCCTCATGACTCTATCCCATTTATGACAATCCCTCTAGGATATTTATATAAAATTACATTTTCACCTCTTTGATTTCAATTTTTAAGTTTCATTTAGATACCTTGGAGAATAAAAATAGGGTGTCATCACAAATTCTCATCATCCTATATTACCTTATATATACTTATTATACTTAAAACCATATTTACATGTTATATTATATATAAGGAAATGATCAAGATTGGTGATTTATTTTCTTATAATAAATTACATTTTCTTTTGAAAAAATTATTTCAGTCTATCTACAAGTATCCAATCCATATTTTACCATCTCTTATATTAGGTATCAAAATTTCCTATCATTATATCATCTTATTTTATATATTTTTTAAGATTTGGGAACCCCAATCATTCTCATTTATATTTTGGGTGTATCAAGGCCATTTTCATGCCCACATTCTATTCTAAGGTACAAGTTTAAGATTAGATAATCGTGTTGGTCTCTAAGTTATTTTATTTAGTTATCAAGTGTAACATGTCTATGTTGTCATATTAAGCACCCATTTTTTTTTATTATAATTTTTATAGAGGAGGATAATAGGAAAATACAAAAGAGTTACAAGCCAAGATAACAAAGTAAAATAAAAATAAATATAAATATAAATTTCCAAAGGAAAAATGTCTTTCAAAATCCAAATCACACCAAAACACATGATCATATCATTAGTAAATATCATATCCTATTTGAATCTCAAATTGCATAGTTGGCCTCAAGATATATATGAGGTCCATTGGGGTGTGATAGGGTAGTATATTAGGGCATGATACTTTACATATATACCATTAGTATCACCTAAATTATAAAGTAAGTACTTTATCCTCACTATTGATTGATGGATATATTAGGTTCCAAAGGAACAAGGAACATGTGATTGTAATTTAAGATCCTTATACTTTTAAAACATAAATCCTACATGTAATGATCTCTATACTTCACTAGTTTTCCAAAGTTATATGTGTACTAGGCTAGATTTTGTATGTCCATAAATTTTAAAACCTCTTATATTTTCTAAACTAATTAGAGTGTCTTGTTTCTAGTATAGAATGTTTTTTCATATTAGTGTCACCCTATTTTAAATCATTTCATTATTTCCTCTTATATATAGAATTATTTTCAAATATATTCAATCTATATTTCCTATTCTCCATATCTTCTATACATACTAGTATTGTGACATGTACTAGCATTTAAAGGTTCATGTTTGAATAGTAGTTGCATATTTGAGTTTTAGTGAGATTATATTTTGGTCATAACCTTAATTTTTTAGGAATTAGTTGTGTTTAGAACCTTGATATTTTATTCTTATTTCTTTGTCTTTATAGTTTAATTTATCCCTCCCTTTATGGATATTTAGCCTCATGTTTAACTTTTTTGATCAATTTTTATTATGTATCATTATTCCTATAGGTTTTCAAAACCTAATATATCCTTTAACTAAAAATATCTATCCTTATTACTCTCTCCTTTATATCTTTTATTTTACTTTAGTTATTTCATACCTAATCTATCCTTTATCATTATGATTATCTAGATTTCCTTCCATTTTACCATATTTATGAGAGTTTCACAACCTTCCATTTTTATACTCACCTACATACATGTGCATTGATTCTACTAGTTTTAGCCTTATATAATTAGGGTTGAAATTTAAAATTTATACATCCTTAATGATAAAGACTAAGGTATTTTCATGCATTCCATTTTACTATAAATTTAAGTTGATGTATTTATATTTTAATTTTAGTTATTTAATTTCTTAGCATTTATTATGACATTTTATTTTATATTGTGTTTTTTTATTTATTTCAAAAATAACCATCTCATGAACTACACTATTATGATTTGTGATGAGCTTTAGGCTGGACATATTTATACACCTCATATTTCACATACTAACAATTTCTCATAGGATTCATTAGCATATTAATCTCCCTAAGTGCATGTATTAAGGAGTGCATAGAGATCAATGTTCTTTGGATCAAAAAAATTAATGATAAACTATCCCATTATCATTTTTTACATATGTATGCATGGTATAGGATGACTTGAAACTACCCTCTTTCTCTAAATATACTAGGATTCAAATAAGGTCAATGGAATAGAGCCTATGATACTTAGATGATTAGTTAAGGCACACACACACACACACACACACACACACACACACAAATACATATATATATATATATATATATATATATATATATATATACATATATACATATATATATATATATACATACATACATATACATATATATACATACATATACATATAGACATACATATACATATATACATATACATATACATATATATATATATATATATATATATATATATATATATATCATAGGGTAACCAACTCAAATTTCAATATATATATGTATATATATATATATATATATATATATATATATGTATGTATATGTATGTATGTATGTATATGTATATATATATATATATATATATATATATATATATATATATATATATATATATCAATCATAGGGTAACCAACAACTCAAATTTCAATAGGGAGGGGTTTCAAAGGGTAATCTTATGACATAAGGATATAGCTCTCACTAAATTTAAACAAAGTAAATTATTATAAAATATGGATGTAAATAAAATGGTTGTAAATGGATACAAACTAAAGTAACATATGGGCTTAAATGATTGTAAATGGGTAAGGTTAAATGGTCAATCAAATGGGAATGTATGCAACCTAAAGTTATTTATTGAAATTCTAAGCAATCCTATGGCTACACTAGATTATTATAATATATATATATATATATATATATATATATATATATATATATATATATAACCTCAACATGGATACAAAAACATTAATTCATAAATAAACAAGTAATATTTAATATACTAAGTAAATAAATGAAATAATATATGCATATAAATACTTACATTAGGGTGGACCTATTTATGCTTCAATCTCCCCTTGGTTCAAGTGGAGATATGAAAGAGAATGTTATAGGTTTAAGACCTCAAATGGTTAGACAAGGACCTAAATATCCTTAGTTATGAAATACTAATGCCTTCTCTTATTAAAATTAAATTAAAAAAAGATAAGACTCTTAAAGATAAGTTTTCAAAGTACTAACTCTCCCAATACATTTTTAGGGTAAAAATATGAGTGAAAATAGAGAAAAAGAGTATGATATGTTACGATAATGAAATATAACCCATACATATATGGATAAAATACCCTAAACCAACCCTAAACTCTTTCAATTGATGGTAATGGCCTGGATGATATAGTAAATTTTTTAGAAAATACATTCAAAATTATATTGGGTTGGTTGATACAAAACATGAAGGATAAATGTATAAAATAGCAGTTCATCTAGGTAAATATCATAGTATATAAAGAAACTATAAAATATGGATAGGATGTAACTATAAAGGATATATGTATATATACTTTGAATAGGTTATACTAATAGTATTAATGGATTATTAAATATATAATAGAAATATTTATCATAAAACACCACAAGCCTTTCCCACCCTATTCCTAGTGCACCTTTTAAGGCATGCATTCATGATGATTAATGTGTTGATATGTTATTATGAAAGAAAACATTAATAATTTATAATTTAAAAAATATTTTATGTATGCATATTCCTCACCCAAATCTCATCACATATTACAATAGTTTAACATGGCATAGTTCTTTGGGAAAGAAACATAAAAACACAAAAGAGTAACTAGAATAAATTTTAAAAGGACTATTGATAAATGAATAATTTTAAGTAACATATACATACATTGACTTACATTTTCATTGAATAGATACATGAAAATGCCATAGTGTTTATTGTGGAGGGTGAAATAACTACATTTGAGAAACCCTAAGGATAAAAGAATAAAAATGGATAAAGAAAATAGTGAATATGTTGGATGGTTAAAAAATGGATGTGAATGAAAAAACATCAAAAATAATTAAATCACTTGGATAATTGGAAATACAATATCTAGTAAGGCTATTTTATAACTAAAAAATCAAATAAGTAGATAAGATAATATAAATTTGGTAAGTTGAAACACAATGTCTACTCAGGACCAAAAACTTAAAAAATCATCCAAAGTAAGATAAGTAACAATCTAAATCAAAAAAAGGACATATAAAAATTATTTATGATAAATAAATCATCTAATGTTAGAGGAGTAAGAAACCATAGTAAAAAATATATATATGAAAACACAAAATG
This sequence comes from Torreya grandis, assembly GCA_037957365.1. Taxonomy (NCBI): domain Eukaryota; kingdom Viridiplantae; phylum Streptophyta; class Pinopsida; order Cupressales; family Taxaceae; genus Torreya; species Torreya grandis. The sequence goes on along the minus strand of JARHVA010006153.1, from coordinate 441,799 downwards.
GGAAAATAGGACCAAACATCCCACAAAAAGTGAATAGAAAAATCCATGTCCCAAACATAACTACAAGAAATCCTAAGAATATAAGGCAATTACCAAGAGAGCATATTGAAAAAAATCAAAGATAAAACTTATATTCTAAGTATGGAAAGTCTAAACCTTTTGTAATATTGCCATGTTTTAAAGAGATGGAGAATATGAAATAAAAAATATGGGAAAGATTAAGAAATAAACCTATCAGTCAAGGGGGAAAGACAAAAGGAAGGAAAATAGGGAATCACTAAGGTGAAAACATGATATTTATTAGAGATAAGACACTTTGATAATTTTGGATAGACTAATACTTTTCAACTTCAATGACCCTAATGAAACCTAATTAGAAATTTAAGCTTGGCCTAACTAGTGAAACATAAATATCATCCCATGAAGGCTACTATGCATGAAAAATAAAATTATCCTACCTTTCCCAAAAAACTTACCATCACTTAGGAACCTTTATATATCTTGTATCCTTCTAATAACATTGGGTACTTATGTGTGATTATAGGTGGCACTAATAAGTAAGAAGATATAATGATAAAATGAGACCTCTTACCCTGGTCTACTAGTGCACCATAACCCATTGGAACTCAAATATATCACAAGGATAAATGTGGAGTTTGATATTCACTAAAAAAAATAACATATTTTGGTGTGAACTAAGTTTTTAGATTGTATTTTCCTATTAACATTGCCTTTTCTTATGATAAAGTTTTTAACTTTTTTTGTATTCTTATATTTTCATCCAAACATATTGGAAAAACCAAAAAAGGGAGATACATATTAATATCACAAGATATATTACACTTATCCATTATAGAGGATAACCTAAATTCCATGTTTTTCAAATACTCCTAGACCTGTACATTAGAAAAGAGTGAAATCTTAAAACTAACCTTGGTGATCTCAAGAGGAAATGAAAAATAGGGCTTGATGGAAATGATCATAGAATGTTTGGGTTTCCTAAATCACAAAAAAAATGTGTAAATTAATATGGTATAATGACAGGTGTGCATGAAAAATGGTCATAATAAAGGGTAAAATTTTGAGGAAAAAAATGAAAATAAACTACTATAGTTTTACCACAAGAGAATACAACTGATTCTAAGTGAAGAAAAATAATACTCTTAACAATTTCATTATATTTAAATTAATATATTTATCTAAGTTTGGAATCAAAATCAATCTATGGAATACAATGGTGGGTGTTTGTCAGTGGGTTTGGTTTATTCCCTAGGTTTTACCATGTAACTCACAAATTTAAAAGCCAAAAAGCATACACAAGAGATAAAAATAGTAGTAAATATAAAAAAATTGTATATAGTAGAATCAATGGAAAAAAGGATGGGAATTTATGATGAAAGACTAGTTGTATTCCCCAGGTGTTAAAATGAAACTCACAAAGTGAAAACCAAGAGGTTTAAAAATAGACAAATTATCTAAGGAGAAAAGGTAGGTATTATCACTAATGTGAAAATAAACTCAAATGTGTGTAGATGAAATAATTATGAACTATAATAAGAGATTCAAAGTAATACATGTGATAAATGTTAGCTCAAAACTAATACATATAAATAACTATCAACATGAAAGTGAAATGTATAGGAAAATGAAAATAAAACATAAAATGAAACTATGAAGAACATAATTTAAGCAAAATACTTCCTCAAAAATTGAGCATTATATGGGTTCTTTTAAAATGTGTCCTTCATTTATTTATAGAATGCACATGGGCATGCACACCCACACACACACACACACACACACACACACACACACACACACACACACACATGGTCTATATATGTCTTTAACTAAGTAATAACCCCACACTTTTGGTCATAATTTCCTTCATTGTCATGGATTTAATCAAATTTTAACACTAGGTATCCAACATCAAAAGTATAGACTTTAACTTTCTTGTTATTTTAGAATTTTATGTGGTTATTTTTATTGATAGTTATGTTATATATAACTCATACATAACTAATCAAGTAGATATAAATCTTTAAGGTAGATTTCACATATCTCTTCATCAAGAATGATGTCATGAATATAGATGAGAAAATAGGGTAATTACCCTTTAATGGTAAGATGGATTCTAAGCCATAAATTAAGGAGAATGGAGTTTCCTTGGTAGTAGTACAAATGCTAGTATGATAAGCCCAAATTAAAGGGTATTACTTGAGATGCTTGTCTAAATTAGAATCCCCAATATTATTTTTCAAGATCTTGTTAAGGATATTTTTTGTAGCTTATGATTAACCATTTCACTAAGGGTGATAGGGTATCATAAATTTGCATTTTATTTACAATTTTTTAGATAGTTGATTTATTTTTTTATTTTTCAAATTCCCACCATTTTTAGATATGATGGTGTGAGGAATCCTAAAATGACATATTATTTGATTAAGGATTAATTTTTATATAGTTACACCAATGACATTAAAAATGGGCATAACTTCTACCCACCTAGAAAATTATTATGTGGCATTAATGATGAATATGTGGCCATCTTAAAACCAATGTAACTTTCCAATGTAATCTAATCCCCACATAGAGAATGGGTAAGGAGATTCAATAATTTAAAGCTGGGCCAATGGAGAGTGAACAAATCATCATGGATATGGTAAGTATTACACTTATTTATGAGTGTGATGGAATAATTTTATAGATTAATCCATAATTATCCCATTCATAGGCATTTATAGGATATAACATGTTTACTAAAATGGCCATCAAAAGTTACCCCATATGCTTTGTAAATAATATAATGTAATTTTTCTTGAGTGACATAATTAAATATGGTACATTTGGTACTATGATAATAAATCTTTTGTGTATAAAGATATACTTGCAAGATTGCTTGTGGAGTTTGCTTTTTTCATGAGAATTAGTCTCATAAGGACAAATATGATTCAAAATAAATTGGATGATGTATTTTTTCTATGATATTTATCAAGTGGTGACTAATTCAATGTGGAAAATAATATAATCATCCTTTGTTTTTAATATAGATATAAATTTACTCATTTGGATGACAAATTGTGAATCTTGTAGTTTTTTATGAGGATGAAAAATATAGGTTGGGGAAGAAAGAGACTATGAAATATCATTTGTATCTATTTGGATTTATTCAATTATAAAAGACATAAAATATTTGGCTAGAGTGAAGGTGAGCTAATAATATTAAATACTATTTTCACTTTTTCATTGATATGCACCCCTAATTTGGTAGCCTATGAATTATGAATCTCATAAGGAATGTAAAACTTTGATATCTATAACTATGGTTTTTTACATACCAAGGATGGTAAATTCATGTTAAACCTTGTTATTAGTTACTTAGAAGTTTAATAAAAATACTAAAGGAATATTTTTAATATAAGGGTCAGCTAAAACACATTGTAACCGAACTCAATCAAGGTAATTGGCTCCATCAAAGTGTAATGTTAAAGATTCTTCATGCAAATAAATGGTAAATTTAGATAGTTATTTTATATTAACTTTGTTTAATGATTTATGTTTAGTTATTATGATTTATATCTCTACAAGGGAATGTGCTTCAATATTGTGTGCATAATTGTGTAAGTAGTCTTTGAGGGAAATAACTTTGTTAATATCTTTGATTAAGAGTAAATTTTCATCCGATAGAGTATCTCAAAGCTTTTATGTAATAATTATTAGTGATCAATTGGAATTTAACCATTTTTTGGGTAATTATTTGTAATTATAACTCCATTAAGAGTACCATTAATTTTCAAATTCAATATCTAGGAAATAAATACTTAGATAAGAAATGAAGAGTGGGTCAGAATGGATAATGAAATATGCAGTCTAATAAATAATATAATATTAAATATTTTTAGCTATGGAGTAGATTGAAAGATAATAATGTTCCACTTTTTTGTATCAAGACTTGTAATGTATCAAGGTATGACTTATATATTATATTATGTATTATTTTCTTGACTCATATTGTTAATAAATCATTACACTAATTGATATGGGGGTAGATAACATGTACAAAATGAGTGGATGATAATTTTAGGGTGTATAAGTGTAAGATGATGAAATAATGATATGTTCATGTTATCAAAATATTTTTTACATGCATTGGTCTATTTGAGTGTGACACATTTATTTAGGAGAGAGTTAATCTCATATATATATATATATATATATATATATATATATATATATATATATATATATATATATAAATCTAATTTGGGGACAAATCTTTGAATTTCCCCAAGCTTACAAAGATAAGTGTGAATGTAAAGAATAGAACAACGTATATGAATTTTGAGTATAGTGTTATTATTTTTGGGATAAACATCAATCCCTTGAAATTAGACTAAACATACTAAGATTTTTTTAGAGGTAACAATGAATACAGACTTGTGAGAATTGAGTTTGACTTTGTATTTGACAAGATGATCAAATATGATGGAAAGCTCATAGAGATGGTTTTTAATACACTTTTTTTTTGATATAATATCATCCACATGATTTTAAAAATATTTTATGAATGATATCATGGAGTATTTGGATCATTACGTGTTGATAATTACTCCATTTTTTTGAGTTCAAAGGGTATATTAACTTAGCAATAGGCTATCCATGCAATAGTAAAAATGGTTCTGTGTTGATCCTTGAAAGTGATATGAAACTAATTATATCTTGAGAAACCATCCATGATGGATAAAATATCATAGATAGTTTTATAATCAATAATGACATCAATTAATGGTAAGGGAAAGTTATCCTTAGGACATGATAAGTTGATATTGAAAAAATTGTTATAGATATGAATAACCATGGTATATTTATTTCAAACATGTAATATATTTCATACCCATTATTATTAATGAATAGATTTAATGAAATTAGAATATAATTTATTTATGAAATAAGATTAAAATCTTGGGGTTAAACTTTCATTATTTTTGATCCATGGGTTTTAGATCTGGATATGTCACTATGTTATGGTTAACTATGCTAGGGTCAATGTCACGCTTTCTTCATATGACCATGAAAATAATTCATGACACATATAAAAATAATACTTAGTGATTATCTTTATATTGAATAATAATTTGCGTAGAGATAGTAACTAACAAGATTAGAAGCTATACCAAAGTTGACTACTTGAGTTTTTTGCATAAGTATATTGTTACTATATTTAAATTGATAAGGATTTGAAGGATGTTTAGAGATAGGATCTATTTTCAAATTAGCACTAGTGATGAAATTATTCAAGTGAGGATCCTTTTTTTTTAAATGGATAAGTTTATGGTGTTGGCATGGAAATTGAGGCTATTTATCATGGAGTAATTCAAGGATAGTTTCATCACAATGAAGCATAGGTAATGGGCCATAATATTTAACATCTACATCAAGATCTAAAATTTATCTACCTTTTATATAAACTCATAATGTATTTTTATTTAATAATTATCTTTATAATATAATGTAATTTAAAAACATGGAGTAAAATTTAGTTATTTTGATGTAAAGTATCATCCTGTCCAATAATATCTGGTATTGAATAACTAGAATGAATTATATCAATATGTACAATACAATTAGAAAAAACATGATTGATTTTGATTATATCTATTTGGATAGTTAAATTAGATAAAATTAGGGATGATAATGAAACTATATATACATCTTGCAGTGAATGTCTAGTATAATTATGAACTAAAGGTTGGACTATATGAGTCAAGGTCAATATAGTATTAAAGTTGTGAAGTAGACTAAATGGCCTTGGGTTAGCCAATAGTGTTAATATTGTTGAAAATTATCTTAATAGTGTAATTTTTGATGATTTAATTGGGTATTATAATAAATTCATAAAGCTAATGGACCACCCATGGACTATTTTCCAGTGTTAGGTTGACAGGATGAACATAACCTTGAGATTTTTAATCATTCTCATCATTACTAAAATCAAAGGATATATGGACTAAATGAACATCTCAATTAAAAACATGCATTTTTTCAAGGTTTTTATGATAATTAAATAATTCAAGTGCCCTGATTGGGATTGGGTGATTATGTATTCATCATAATATGATGGAGAGATATTACAAGAATGAGTAGTTAGTTGAGTAGTTTAAATGGGAGTATCCTTAGTTGATAAATCAATGTTATTGAAGGTAATAAGGGATAAGGATAAATGATCCTAAAATCATTTGGTTTCCCCAAAATAATTTCAAATATATGTGTGTATATATATATATATATATATATATATATATATATATATATATATATATATATATTAACAATGTTCGTAAGCATTGCATAGGGGAGGAATTTCAATATTATCATCTATCAATTGAATGGTTCTATCTCAAGGTAGAAGAGATGGAGGGAGTCATTCCAATAAGTAAGGTGGAAATTTGGTGATATTAAATTTTTTGAAACTCATTAGTTTCATCATTATCTAAATATGTAAGAAAAATATAGAGATAAGGATGCATGTTGAAAAACTCAAGAAGAGGAGGAATATTGATAAGATAAATGGTGGGGATAAGATACTATGTTTTAGGATTAGGTAGCATGAGACCCCATGGGTTTGTATATATTTCATGATTATAATGTTTTCCATCATGATTTAACTTTACGCATTGGCTACCAGAATATGCAATAGTTCTCATGTGATATGTCCAAGGATAGCCAAAAAAATATTATAAGAGATGAGAAAATCTAATACCATTATCTTATTATATATTATTTTGGTCCCAATAGTGAGAGGGATAAAAATGCAACCATGAAGATTTTGATTAGTTTTTACAAATATATGGTAAATGAGTCTATTTTTACTAAGGATATATCTTGAATATCCAATTTATTGGGTTAGACAAAAGGATGTAACATTAATTCATGATCATTCATCTACCAAGACTTATATTATTAATCATGTCTTCTTTGGTAAACTCTATGCATAGTTTATTATAGGAATAAGGCTTAGAAATGGTTTAAAGAAGATGAAATTACATATGTGTGGGACCTTCAAAAAGTTGAGTAGGTAGTTTATATTCACTAGATGGGGAATCTTTAATGTATTATAATTTTTGCATGAGAAAATTTTGATGATAAGGTGATGTTATCATCAGTTCATTAGAATAATTTTATATTATATGGATTTATGTTCATCTAGGAAAACCATTATGATTTAGTGTTGGATCCTTAACAAGTAGTAGGTTGATTAGAAATGGTGATTTTAGGATAAATGGTAATAGAAAAATTTGAATTAATGGATTGAGGATCTGATGGTGGGGTAGATTAATCACTAGAAAGTGGATTGTGAGATGATGTAGTTATCGTGGTCGTATCCTTTAAAATTTGGTATTTAAGAGAAAGATTATTAGGTTTGGTGATAGCATATTTGTGAGTATGCTTATGATGGTATTTAACATTTTCCACATTCACAAATCAAGAATTAGTGTATTAATGATCATAGTCAGCATCAATAACATAAGTGAATTCATTAGAATGTTGTGTATAGGAATCTAATAGTTGAGATGAATTTTAAGGTTTTCTATTTATATATTTGGGATTGTAGGTTTCAATTTTATATTATTAAAGGTATTTTATGGTTGTATTTGATGATAATATCATGATTTAATTTTTATCTCAAGATGGTATTAAATGAAAGATTTTGTATTGCACAATAGGTTCATTAGAGTGACCAATTATGACATGAAACCAAGAAAGGTTTTTAGGATCATACCATGATAGAGGGTTAATAGAGTAGATATATGGTTTGGATGGGTATAATAAATTATTAATATCATTTATACTAAAGGGAGCATAGGAGGTAAGTTGGTTACCTAATCAAGATGCTCCCACTTTAGGTTGGGGAGGCTTATTTTGGAAAGTATTATTGGTGATTATGTTAGTTGTAGTTTGGAAAGATTCATTTTTGGTATTTTGAAAGGGTTAAAATTGAGCCATAATGAAATATTTCCATTTGGATTGATAAAAATCCTCTTCTAAGCTTTGAGGATAGAAAATCCTAACCTTGCATTAAAAAGTGGATTTAAAATAGTAAAAAAGAGATTTTATCATCACTCATGTTATGATCCACTTTATGCACTAAAGACTTCCATAATTTGATGAGTTTATTTCATAATCTAAGTCTATTTTCAAGAAGTTCATTATTTTAAAAGTCCTTAACTATAATATTTCTTAAATCCTATATTTGTGTAATAGAATTTTAAGGTATTTTATTGTACCATTATAGTGCATCTCCATCAAATATTTTTGATAGAAGTTTGGTGGTATCATAAAGTTTGGTTTGAACCATTTCCTTATAGATATTTCCAAAGGTTTTAATATGTAAGGAATTCTATTTAACTCTATCATAGAAGATAGTTTAATATATGTTTCCAATGTCTATGGACATAATGAAAGGAGCTAACATATCATTTTGAATATTTTTGTGCATCTCGTTATGTGTGTGTGGTTGAGTAATTGTGTTTCCATTAGAATATATAATATGAGGTGGGATATAATTATGATTTAATTGGTTAATAATGATTTTATGAGGTTCTCTAGACATTGAATAAATGTGGTTTTACATTTGGAGCATTTGATTGTTGCTATAAGCTTCCATAAATATCATTTTTTGAAACAAATTGTGTAATGACTTGTGTTAGATATAGAGGTGGATTAAGATTAGGATTTTTATTAGAATTAGTTGGAAGAAGATTGAAATATTATGGAATATTATATGGGGTATTCCCAACATTATTATTTGGAAGAATATTCCTAATGTTGGTGCTAGTTTCTTCAACTATCATATCAAATGAGATAATATTAATAAGAACACCACTATTTATTTGAGTATAGATGGTATTATCATCAAGGTTCTTAATAAATTGAGTGGGGTCATCTAGATCATCAATTTGGTTTACTTAAACCATATTACATTTGTTAGAACTAGAGTGATGTAAGACAAACTCCACCATGAAGAGTTATCTTTAATGGTGTACAATGTCATATCTCACATGAGAATACCATGAATAATGCGATTAATTTATTATTTTAATAATCCATTTTGTTGTAAGAGATTTGGTATGTGTTTATAATTTATACATACTATGTAATCTTTATATTTCAATATTTTAGTTCATACTATAGTTGACTATATTTTGATAAATATTGTCTTTCTTTGATGATTATGTACATATGGTACTATTCATGTCATTATATGATTGTATGTAATAATAAAGTGAATAATATAGGTTTGGGGATTGAATATTCCATCAAATTTTTACATCAACATCATACATGTAAATGATTAGAAGATATAGATAAAGATTAGTTTGACTATCCACCATTCCCCTTTATGATACATTGTATAGTGATAACTAAGTGTTTTACATAGTTGTTATCATATTTTATTCAATAAATTTCATTGTCTTATGTCCAAGTATTCTCATTATTTTTTTTATGAATATTTATCAATGAAAGTAGGCCCATTTGATTTTCTTGTTTGAGTAACATAAGATTACAACTATTGTCAAGGTTGATAAGATTATAATAGTTAGTTATGAAATCATATAGAATTTATTAATGTTTTGGCATGTTTTAATGATTTTTTCATAAATTTGAGAATATGTTCATTAAAATATGGAATAATGTTTAATTTTCATCATGTTAATTATCCTAGCCTCCTTGCTTGGTAAAGAAGTCTTGTTGACTCATGATGGGGTCATAGGCACACCTTGGTATTTTAATTTAGTTAAGACAATAATACGATGGTTTTTGAAAATGGAAGTGTTAGATTTTTTATCATGCCATTCATTTATATCAAATTATATTTAAGTAATAAGAAGTTGAAAAACCTAAGGTTCCTCTCATAGGCCTACATTTTGTCCATTATCATGGTTATAGTGGAAACTATATTTGGCATTCATTTTTGTAGAATAATTGATGTTTTTATTGGCCATGGAATTTTATTTAAGCATTAATTTTAGTTTGGAACATTTAAAAAACACATAAAAATAAATAACTCGTTAGTTATAGTGTGTTAGAGAATGAATCATAAGAGGAAAATAAGAAGGCAATAAAGAGAAAAGAAATGTAAAAGTTGAGTTATGAAAGTAATTACTTATTATATTTTTATTTTTATTTTTTATTTATGTGGGAATTTGTCTACTATTATTTTCTTATTTTTTTTATAAACCCTAGGTTTACTTGAGGGTTAAGTAAAGAGTCCCCCCTCTCTTATAAAACCACCCATTCACCTCATAAGAGTTTTCATGTACAATACATATTATTGCACTTAGGTCAGAACATGACTATTGATGATTATGGTATTTTGTATTTGATTTGGGAATACCTTGTGAGATAATTATTATTTGGTTAATATCACCCTTATATGGTGTATATATTAAATTAATAGTGATAATACAACCATAAGGGCTTCCTATGTTGATATGGCATTGTGTGTTATCTATCTTTGTTTGTTTGGACTATGTTTTAATTTACTATAGTATGAATTTTGATCATGTGAATAAATAAATATATGTTTGAATTAGGTTTTTATTCATTATTTAAACATGAAAAATCATTTCACCTTGGATATTTTAATTTATCCTACACATAGTCTAGAGGAAAAATGAAGTCTTGCCAGAAGTCAAGATAAGAGTACAAAAATAACAAGTTGCACCATAAGCCTAAAACATTTATTCTTATTATGAGTTATAAAATCAATAAATATTATGATAATAATAAATTTTTGAGAAAAAAAAACATTAATGAGAAATTATATAATGCAAAAAGAGGTTCTAAGCCTTAACATTTTACAAATAAAAATAGTAAGAATAATAATAAACAAGACAACTTCTATGGCCCAATAATTGTAGGCAATAAAATACCTTTTACTCCCTGAATATTTATGTAATTTTAGGAATTTAGTGATAATAATTATCAAAAATAAAATCTTAGTTTTGAGTTAATCAACCAACAAATCACTATGCATATTATATTATTGATAACAAAAATGCAGATTTGCAGTCTACTCTAGTAGAGAATAAAGGTATAATTTCTACTTTTTTTATTAGATATTTTACTTGAATGTATTGAAAATGATAGTCTAATTTAACCTTATATTAATTTTAATTGAAAAAATAAACCCTCTATATTAATAGAAGGATTATAGGTTAATTTTTCCATAGGGAAAAGAGTGGTTGTTTTGGAATGTAAGGGAAAATTTGACCTAGATCTAGGAGTCTTTAAGACTCAATTAAAACTATTTTTTGATCCTTTAAGATCATATTACTTTATTTAAGGCATGTAATAGCTACAATAACATCAATATAATATTGATTTTTTTATAAAAATGGCATAAGATATATATGATTGTAGACACCTTAAAATGTCCCCTTGAACATTTTCAGTATCACATCACCTTGGACCTATTCTTGACCATTAGTTAACTACCTAGATAGTTATCTCACCCTTTACACCTAGCCACCAAAATTTTTAACATACTCTCCTTGAATTTTTTAACCCTTTTTTTACCAAGGGATCAATCATCAATAATCACCCTAACTGTCGATGGTTACCCTAACCATTGATGGTTAAGTCTCCACCCCTACAACAAAAAAATCATCTAGCTATGGATGAGCTTACATGAGAAAAATATAAACTTTCCCATGAACATCTCATAGATTTATTTATTTTTAAATAGACATATTTATCCTCCTAAATTAGCAACTTTCCCTCAAAACTTCCCTCCTCACTTAACAAGTTTTTGCTATAAATGCAAGGCTCTTGGGAGAGTTATGCATCTCAAATTCACATACCCAGACTCTCTCATTTCTAGTGTAGACATCTGACATCCTAAAACCCTATTTGTGTGATTCTCTAAGGTCAAATTACTATTACACTACTCAAATCTCTTCAGTACTCAGCTATCAAATCTCTAACATAATAAAGGTACTTTGTTTTATTTTTAGTATTTTCTATTCTTCATTTATTCTCTCGATTATTCAGTTTGAACCCTCTTCCACACTCCTTATACCCACCTAATACCATTTCATCCATATACACCCCATTTTTTCCACTATATACTCTTTGTAACTCATTATATAAATTCTTCAATAGATAACCATAGCCAGTTACTATAATCATCGATGGTTATAGCAACTACCACCAGTCACCCAACCATCAATGATCAAGACAACCATTACCGGTCACCCTAACCTCTAATGGTTTCTATCACATAAAATTATATATTGTTATTTTATCCCCCTTTTACCTTTCTAGACTTCTTTCCACCCTTTGACTAGTACCTAAACTCTTTTCTGATTTTTTTGGACTTGACCTTAATCTATTTATTGTATGTAGATGACCTTACCAAGACTTGCACATGAGATAGATAGCATATTTGACCTTCCCATTGTCCCACAACATTTATTTACCAATAAAAGTGATATTTAATTTGATCTATCCTTTTTCATTGTGGTTTTCACACCCAACCTGAAGGATGTAGAAGAATAGTTAGTTGTAATCTCGAAGGATATTGATGAAGCTATTATATTTTGGAATCATTATTTTGATAATATAAATCCTAATTTATATTATATCTCTTTTATATTCATCATAACTATCATTTCCATATCTACCATTTGTAATTTATCTTTTATCAATAAAATTGAATATTGAACAAGGGTTGACATCCATTTAAGGAAGCACATTCCTTTCTTGGGACTAGTTTCTCACTAGGAAACCGTTACCTTTCTTGTAACATATTTTTCATGAGTTCATGTGATTTTTAGTTCATTATTCCCTCACCAAAGGATATTTCCCACTTCATCTAGATATCAATTCATGCACTTTATACTAGGTACCCATCCACACACCATTAATACTCACTTTCTGTTATCTACTTTCAAAACTAAGAAAGGAAATAAATTGAAACATTTTGGCATGCCTGGTGGGACCCCTTAAGGGTTCATAGTTAAATTTTTTTCATATAGTTTCATTATTTAATATCATATTCTTACATTTCTATAAATATTTAAATTTCCAAAAAAAAAACTACAAACTTCATTCTAGGGATAGATTGCATTTTCATCTTGCATTCATTGAATTGTTCCTTGTTTGCATGAAAAGACACCAATAATTTATTTTGGGGTAAAATTAATTACATCCATTATTTTCTTATTTTCTTATTATCTTAGTTAGATTAATTACTTTCATTATGAATAAATCATATAGCACATATGTTACACTACCAAATCACTTCACCAAAGAACACCTCAAAACACACCTAAGATAAGGCCCATTAGGATTTCATTACCATTTGGATCACCTTACCCTACCCGGTGATCACACTTGTATTTTACCACCAAGGGGAGGACCCACTCCATTCTATGGTAGAGTATAAACTCTAGACAAATGGTATATATTGGTTAAGCGGTCTAGCTTGGCTTTGGGTTTGTGAAGTGTGGGGAGTAAGCCCCTAGTACCAAGCCATGTACCTAGTGTATTGAAGATTATTTGAGCACCAAAAATTAACCCAAAACCATCCTTAGATGGATTTTTTTAGTACTTAAATCATAATCCAATTTTCCCTTCCACACTCTTTAAGGCATAATCCAAAAGTGATTTAAAATAAATCCTAGGATTAATTACACTTGTAGTGTGTACTTTGTTTGGTTTGAGATTTTATTTGATTACTCATTGTTTGAAGTGAAAGGTTCATTATCCACTTCTAGATTTTTCATATGGTTTTGACCAAACAATAAGTGAAAAATCAAAATAACCAACCACCACCTTCATATTCATCCATGGATTATACCTTGGATTTGGATAAATCTCCCCATGGTTCACCTCACCATTATCCTCCACCACCATCTCCTTATAGAATCCCAACTATATCTAAAGGAGATATGTACTTCACAACCTTTCTCAACAATAATCTAGTTACCTTTCAATATTAACTTAATACCTTGCCTCATCATACCCCTTTACTTTAGTTCCTTCTTCTGAACCATCTCTTGGTATGCCATCCCACCTCATGGTAGGAATCACTTCATCCCAACCATTAACTCATACCTCTTCCAATATCCCATCCACCCAAATCCAAACCAACATTCCACCACCCAACCAAATACCACAAGTTATACCCCATAGGGGTTCAACCTTACCATTAGTTACCTACACCCCATTTACTATGGAATTATCTTCCACTTTAGATTCTATCTTCCTTTTGGTTACAACCAATCCTTCAACCATAGTTCCACTTCAAAGCTTAGTGATCTCCATACCTCAAAACCTTCCTCTAATTAGCACTAGGGTAACCACCCAACCTCAACCTTCCCAACTTCCTCATACCTTAAGCGTATCAACTGCATATTTTCCTCAAAAAGTGCCTATGACAACTTACCAGTATGTCCTTACCCACAAGGGTACATATTGACCACCACCCAAACTTTTATGACAAACATTTCTTATGTGTCACCATCTCAACCTCTTGGCACCACCTATCAGTATGTGGCTTCATAGATGCCATTTAATACCTATTTATGCATTACCATTAACCAACCTTAATAAAATGTATCTCTTAATTATGTAGTTTCTCAACCCTAGCCTGACCTAATTAAAATTCTCATGGATAAATTGACTAGTTTGGAGTCATCCATCTCTACCTCAACCAATCTTTTGTCTTATGACCAAATTTGTAATGAGCCTATCCACCCCTCTATACCTATTCATTCTTACCCTTCTCAATTGGAATTTCCCAAATTTTCTAAATTCTAAGGTAAAGAGGACCCTCAACAACACTTAAGAGTGTTATGACATGATTGCTACTTGATTAATTATGATGATGCTCTCCTCCTCCAAACCTTTCCCATGTCATTATCCAGGGTTGCCCTTGACTAGTATAGTGTTCTTCCCACTCATTCTATCTTTTCTTTATCTCAATTGGCATAAACATTTTTATAACACTTTTTCATAAACATATCTAAAAAGGTTTCCATTATAGATCTACACTCCATCAAATAGTTTTAAGATGATTCCATTATTGTTTTCATTGCTAGATGGAGAGGTTTCATTAATCAAGTAAATTTCCAATTACCCCAACTTGAATTAATATAATTATTTTCTTGGGGTTGTACTAAAGACATTGCTCCAACTCTCCAAGTTCAAACATTTTGGACCTTTGATGAAGCTTTTACTATGGCACATAAATTGGAAAATAATGCTATTGATAAAGGGAAGTTGAGGCTTCAAAGTAAAAATTCTAGTTTCAAATCCACTAAGTCATCCTCCACCAAAACCACAAACCTAACCAATTCTAAAGTGAAAGCATCAACACATTCAGTCATTATTAAAATTGTACCTCTTTCACCCATTAACCAAACACTCCAACCAATAACCCTTCCAATTGCCAAAACCATACTCAAAACCAAGTTCCTTCAAAACCATTTACCCTGATTGGGGAATCTTATGCATCGATGTTGGAAAAACTACTCAAAGCAAATCTAATCTAACTTCCACCCATCAATCCCCTTCAATAATTTGATACTTCTCACCCCCTTCCTAGGTGGTATAATGAGAATGATCATTGTGACTATCATCAAGTTGTTGGACATGATACCAATAAATGCAATATCTTTAAAAGCATTGTCTAGGACCTAATTGATAAAGGGGAGCTTGTGTTTGATAACCTAAATGCTCCTACAAACCCATCCCTTGATATTTTATAAAAACCATTTCCAAACCATCCACTTTCAACCTAACACCATGAAAACCAACCTGAGTCCTCCAATTCACAAGAGGCACATGTAATCAATTTCATCAATAATGTGCCCATTATCAAATTAGTTATTACCTCTATCACACAAATCAAGGAGAACAACTTATCACCAATTTCTTAAAATGACAAAATGAGAGAAGTAAGTATCCCTTCCACTTCTTTAGATGAAACCATGGTTTCACCCACCCCTCTTATGGTAAAAACACTCAAAGAGATGGTCACTCCATTGAATATTTCATTCACTCCTCTAATCTAACTCAAAAAACCATTTATCCCTTTAGACAACTAAACTAAGAAAAAAACTAAACCAACCCTTCCACCTAAAACTATTATCCTTACTACACCAGTTTTAGAATCATATATATCTTCCTTGAAAGCCATTTCTCAAGAGATAATACCCCTGTCTACCCAACATTTGCCTTTAGAACCTTCCACTAAGGATAACAATACTAAAACTACTCCTTATTCATCCCCAAAGGGTTTACATTTTGAAGCTAATGATCAAGGAATAATTCTTGTTTATAAACCCTTCTCCTAGCTAGTTAAAAGTTTGGAATTCACCTCCCAACCTAACTTTGATAGAGCCACCTTTTGGTATTGGCTTGGACTCCCGTATTGAAATAAGACTAAACCTTCTACTTCACTAGAATCAACTCTCAAACCTATTGTTACAACTCCACCAACTAAAACTACCTCAATTACCCCTATTTGAAATTGCTAAATAACCCTATGCTTCTTTTACCAAGCCAATCAAGGCCTTGGGGATTCCCCCCATGATAAATCCTACTCACCCTCCTTTGAGACTTGATTTAACCACACCAATCCAACCAAAACGTAATCCAATTAATCCCATTAAGAATGAGGGATTGCCTAAAACTCAACTTTGAGGAAAAACCATACCAACTCCTTCACCTTTACCTTCTATTTTAGGACCATATCTTTTCACCATTCCCGTAACCTACTCTTCCTCCAAAAAATCAACTCCCCTTTCACTACCTATAACAAACCCATCTCTTAATTCATCATCATTCCTTGCCAACCTTTCCCCATCCACCTCCCATCTATTAAAACCTCATCATCTAGACCTCTAATTCCTTAACCAATTACAACTAAGCTAATTCATTTGAAACCTCCAACTAGGATTACTCCACCAACCATAGCTCCTGTTAAAAATACCTTACCCAATAAGGAACCTAAACTAGAATCCCAAAGTCCATCATCTCCAAAATCATTATCAGAGTCTTATAAAACTATATTAAAAAGGCTCTTACAAGCTTCTACCATTAACTTACCCCCATCAAGCATTTTGACCCTACTCACCAAAACCCAACCTAGTTTAATGATAATCTAATTTGTCTTTACCATAGAACCCCTAGACATGATATAGAGAAATGTAAAGCTCTCCAAGTTATCATTCATGGCCTTCGAAAGGAGGATGATATAATGGATGATCCTTATTTAAGCCCTTTACCTCTTTTACCACCTATCCAATCCTCCTACTAATCATCTCCTTCTCTACTCCCACCAAGAAGTGAAATAGAGGAACCAAAGCAAGTAACCACTCCCCTTGTCCATACATTCATATGGTAACTCAGTTTAGATCCCAACATAATGACAAGTGTAAAGTATCCCAACAAAATCAAAAAGTTAAAGCCAAAGCCACCATTCCATGGTCTTACCCTTCAAATCATCAACCAACAAACCGAACCCAAAAGGATAAACCTTCATCTTCATAATCATCCAAGCCTAAGGTCTCCATTTTGGGAGCCCCTTCATCTTCCAATGCACCTTCATTCATCCAACACTTGGTGATAAAAAAATTCACTAAACACCCATAAAAATGAGTCTTTATGACTTAATTATCACCTCACATCAACATCATCAAGATTTAATTAAATAAATGCATTCCATAGAGATTTAACTAGATGATCCCTAACCTCTTGTATCTTTGATTGGAGATATCCAACATGTCAGCATCACCTTTCAAGAGTCTAAAATACCACCATATCATAGCAAAATCCTAATCCCCCTCTTTTTATTAAAGAATCCATCAATAAAACACATGTCAAAAGGGTCATGATTGATGGGGGAACAAGTATCAATATCATCTCCTCCCATGATTATGATCAACTTCAGCTACCTAAAAACATCATGTCAAAAAGCTCAATGATTCTCTAATAATTTAAAGACACCTTGGCCACTACTCTGGGGATAGTTATTCTCTACATTCATTTGGGACATGTTGTCATCAAATTTTATATTTTGGGACATTTTATGAAGCTCATACAATTTGATACAACATTGAATCATCTCTCAAGTTATGGGTGGACTTATAAGAGAGATGAGTCTCTAGGATTGAAAGGGCTATCTCCCCAGATATTACTTGATGTGCTTATGCTACTATAACTACCTACTATGGGAAAAAAAGAGAGAATATTCATAAATAAAACCTACACTAAGAGGTGATACACCAAAATTTTCTTCCATTCATACACTTAATATTTTCATAATGGACTAAGATACTCAAACTAGCCTCACACCATCAATGGAGCTCCCTATCATTAGTGTTTTCTCATGAAGGAAAATAACTACTCAAAAAATGAAGGAAAGTGAAAGGAAGGTCAGATATGACACTAAAAAACTCATACACACTTCAAGGGTCTATTTTAGTAGCATAAAATTCATGGAACCTATTAGGAGAGAAGTCATTTACAACCACACATTCAAGGATTTCATGAAAACAAGATGCACTTAATCTATACTTGTCCTTCAAGATGTATCACTTTAAACACATAGTGAAAGTAGACTTAGAGTATAACCAACTTGTGTCTCATTATCTTAATTAAAAATAAAGGTACAATTTTGGTAGGGCTTCACCATACCAAAAGTTGGAATCCCAAACAATGGCCAAAAAGGCCCAATTTATAGAACTTAGAAGGAGAGAGAGAGAGAAGAATAAGTTGAAAAGACACAAGGAAATGTGTCACCAAGTGAAAATCAGTTAAAATTTCATGTAGAGTAGATATGGGGTGATATATTCTAGGTTAGGAGGCACACTTGTCAAAATAGATCACAAAGAAGGTGAAAAGTGGTATAAAATTACCAATTTTGCATAAGAAACTACCTACTTGAGTTGACTTCCAAAACTCCTCTTTTATCTATAAAAAATTAAGTATAATGGTTTTATAGGATAGGAGGTATTACAAGAAACCTCATCCATGCATTGGTCTGGTCTCTGATCATTCCTAATATTGTGGACATGCATAATCATCTCAGATAATTTTAAAAGCCCTCTTTTCCATACACTTCCACTTGGCATTTAAAACTCATAAAACCTAAAAAATAATCCATGAAAAAGAGGTAATTACACCTTTAAATTACTCTCAAATCATATTTTTTAATAAAAATCCTTTAAAAGGCTTCCTTAATTGATTTTCATCACTTTTCCAAATATTCACTAGTTTGGCTCACTAGACTGGCTAAAATTGAAGGCTTAATTGGGGAATTTATAAGATGTTTCATGAATTTATATGAATTTTTAGATTTATATCAAGATTAAATATTTCTCCCAAATTTGGTTTCATCTCCTAATTATTTTTCTCTCGTGTACACCACTTAAATTGGTAAAAAAGCCCTATTTTCCTCTGGTCCCTACAAATCCGTACAATAAAAAAACATGTGTGTAATCCTCTCATAGTCTTATATCATCTCCAGGTGTTTTAATGTCCATCCCTTTTCATTTGGATGCTCAAAATTTTGTACCTCTTCAATCAGGTTCCAATAAGGGTTTAATGAGGGTTTTGAGAGGCCTAAACTCTTAACCTTTGTTCATAGCCATTTCACATTGAACCTCCATAAAAATTACACTAAAGGATCCTAAAGGAACTTCCATAAATCTCTTTAATGTCTCAAGTTCCCATGCATTATTTAATGAAATTTGTGAGTGATGGAAGTTGACCTTTGAACTCCATTTCTTACATTCTATGAGGGGTTTGGTCCATTCACAACCAAAATGGATTCTTGATTAGTTAATTTTCCAAATAAGATTTGTATCACCTCTTTATATTCTCCAATAATATGTTGAAACTAATATGATGTCTCATTGAGAGATAGAAACATGAATGGCTCCTTCTTAGGATTAGGCCTAAGCCTTATGCAAGAAGTCTGCCTGTAACCTTATGTTCAAAAACAAATATTTATTGATGATTTATTGACTTTTATAGATCATAAACCTAAAATAATATTTTAAACACATGGTAAAATCATTATATGACTTTATAAAATCTATAACTAAGAATGATACTCTATATTGCCTCTTGTTCTTGAATCTGCCCATGGGGTTTGAGTACAACCCTCCTTATATAGGACATCCTATTTGCCCCCAAAGGTTATATAAATTATTTTTAGGTTTACATGGATTTATTACAGATTATATAATCATTACTTGTTATTTTATTTTCCTCTGGTTCATGATTTAAATTTTTTTCCTCAAAATTGTCCCCTTGTGCAAGGTAAAAGTGAGCCTACTCTGAGACAAAAATGAGATGGTTTTATTGGATATATAATAATAAAAAAATTAGTGTATAATGGGTAAAAATTGTTATTAATACCAAATTTTAACTTCCCATTCCAAGCAAAAGGTCCTTGACTTGCCCAATTTCAAAACTAAACTTTTCAAGATGGATAGTGTGCAGGGGTGTTGAATGTTGACTAAATTTTGATTATTTTGAGGGTTTTGTTTTACCATATGATCATTTAAATAGTTTAATATAAGTATAATAATAATATATAATTCCTTTTTATAATCCTTCCATTATTTTTATTCCTCCAACTCTTTATACTCTTGCAAATACAAGATTAGGCTTAGTTGTTGTTTGACTGAGACAACCTTTTTGGTCCTTCACACTTGTTATAGGTGTTGATGGACATATATGCAATTGGAAATTATACCAAAGTTTCCTTGAGGTAATTTTAAACTTTTTTATTCTAATATCTACCCATAAACTATATTTTTGGCACAAAGGTAACCCCACTTCTCACTCACTACCCATACCCTATTTGACTGTGTTCCTTCCCAGACCTATAGATGATTAGGAGTGTTTGAAATTTGTTTGATGATGAATTATATATATAATAATGTCTTATAATCACAAAAAACCCCTATATATTTCAATCACCTTGTAAAATAAAAGCAATTTCAAAACCTCAATCTTTGGCCTCGTTGTCCACTTGGATTGAGATAGTCCCAGGACCCCACTTGTAGCTGATTATGGAGTGTGTTTAACTAGTTGATAATAAAATGAAGAAATAAAATATCTTTTATATTAGTTTATATAAACCCACTTTGCTTTTATATCACCTTTAAATACTTAATAACTTGTGAAAGTGGCCCCAAGATCCTTATTCTTAATTTGTGGCCTGTAGGTGGTCTTGGTTGTAGGTGACTATCACAATCAAGCATGTAAGTGGGGTTTTAGGGTGACTTGGGGCATATAGGAAAGAGTTAGTTCATTATACTTATTAATTTATTTCTTAGTAAGTCTACTAACCTTTATTCTCTCTTGGATCCATTTTGAGCAAATGAAAACCCAACCAATTTGCAACCTCTACCCTCATTATACCCTTTCTCCCCTATTATACGGATATGGTATGACCTTCAAAGGTAATTTCAAATGCCACACATTTTGTCATCAAACCAAGTGATCAAAACTGATTGGTATAAAACTTGATATTTTCTCCTCAACTTGGACAAATCTTATCATTTTCACACATAGTGCAAACATCAAATTTCTCTTGGAATCCTATAGATAGCACTGCTTATTTTTAATACATTTTAGCCATTTTGGGGAAGATTAAAACCTATCTTATACTTAGCATTGTGTCTTCAAACTTTGGGAGATAATAATTTGGTATATGTACTATATACACACCCAATTGTAAGACTCAAATACTCTTATAGGTGTAGTTTGATAGGCCTAAAAAAACCCCTTAGGCCTCTATTTGATCAGTTTAGAGCACGAAGGACTAAAACACAACCCAACTTCCAATTTGATGTTTTGACACCTTTTTTGTCAACTAGGATCATCGATAGGTTTGTATAGGAATTATCTATGGCAATGAACCTTAAAATAGATTTATCATCCCATTGGAACACATCTAGAAGAGTTATCTATGGCATCAGTTGTAGATGACATTCTCCTTTCACAAGCATAACTGAGACCTTTCTCCAAATTTGCTAGTTTGTAGTATATATGTGCCTTTTCCCAACACTTCAATTCATATTAGTAGTCCCAAAAGGTTAATGACCATGTGAAACCTTCAAACTTACATGGATGATGTCATCATGCTCTTGTAGATGGATTTTTGACTATTGCACACAGGTAGGAAGATGACGAAGTAAGATTTTGCAAGGGTAAGACTCTCCAAAAACTAAAAAAGCACTTTTTAACCCTTACATATATCCTAAACTTTAGTAACATCATATGAAAAACATCAAATCACTTTTCTAAATGTGGAGAGTCATTTGCAAGCAACCAAGATGAATATTAGTGCAAACTATTGCATTTTACATGCATGGACAAGCCTAAAAGGGTGTTTCTTGGACACTTGAACTATCCAAAGATAAAAGGACCATGGGAATGTCTTGAAAAGTATGGTTAAACTCCTAAAACAACTAAATACATCAATCCAAAGCAATAGAAATTGAAATAGATTCAAAAAGAGACCCCCTCTTCAATGTAAAATCTTAAAAATTTGCTTGAGGTGTTGACTATTGTTCATACATGAGGATGCACTAGGTTGAAAATTATTGTTATGGATGTGGGGTAGACTCAGATCCCTATCCCCCCAAAAAGCATTTCCTTCAACTCCAACTGTACAGCTTATAGTGAGCACTTAAAGTTGAGCCTTCTTTATATGCCAAGAGGAGAAAATGAGTTATAGAAGAGATTTTTTTCATTCTCATTGAAGTTCAAATGTGAAAATGAGTGTGATAAGATGAGTTTCTATTCCCACGTTTTTGGTTGATGGTGGACTTGGGGAGTCCATATAAGTGCCCAAAATCTCCTACTTTTGAGGGAAAACTACCATCCACTAAAGATAACTACTTTTTGCCTAGAAAATAATATTCCTTGACATGAACTTGACATGATCCATGTTGAAACTCATTTGGGTGTCCAATTTTCTTGCATGGAAATTTGTACAAGTCATTAAATGGGTCAAAATATGACCAAAAGGCCTCTTCTTTCATATGAAAACAAGGTGAAAGATAATTTAATGACTTGTAAACCCCTTAAAACATGTTAAAATCCATTTTATAACATTTTCAACATAACTTGAATCTTTGAATACCTTTGACTAGGGTTGACAAACCTTTGCCTCAAGTTGACTAGCCTAATGTGTAAGGAGTGGACTTCAACAAAGACTAAAGAGGGGATTAGTAAGACAATGGACTAATATAGCACCCTATAAGACCTATGGGATTATTCTAAAAGTTTAAATTATTAGGGGTTTTCCTAAATTTGACTTGGGGTCAAATTTGGTCAACATTCTTGGCAATTCCCAAGGGTGGAATGCTTGCTATGCCTAAGACTAGTTGCCTTACACCTCCATTGGGCACAGAGTCATGCATATGGACACTCTAACTAACTTAAATATAACTTTGAATCAAATAAAATTAGTTTTTTGACCCACACACATGAAATAAAATACACACACACCAAAGGAAAGGAAAGCACACAACAAGAGTGCAAACACACAAGACACACATGTACATAAGCACTTAGGAAACACAAAACAAAATGAAACAAACATAATCAAACTAAACACACAATATCTTGAAATAATCTTTCCCTCATAGATTAAAGGTAATGTTTGAAACCTTTCTTGCCTCATAGATGAAGGGATACATGAGACATTTTGCCATTTCAACATTGGAATGGAAGCCTTCATACTTCTCATAGTGTTTGCTAATCTTCTTGGCATGGATTTCAATGTAGCTAAGACAAATTCAAACAAATCACCTATATATATGAATTCTTATTTCACTTTAACTATCTCATCTTCTTCATAAGACTCTTTAGTTGCTACATGATCTAATGATGTTTCATCAAAGCATGTTTCTTGGCTTCCCATGATGTCTTGAGAATGGACAAGTGGTTTGTTAGCTAAAATTTATTCAATCTCATCAATGAGATTAGATTAATCTTCCCAATCTTGATCATTATCTCTCATGGAGACTTCTTGGCCTATCTTCTCATATACTTTACCTTCAACCTTGAAAAGTTCTTTAAGATTTTGTACAAACTCAATATGTTACAACCATTCTTATTTGTCATCTTTCATATCAATGATCACCTATTCCTCATGAAATTCTTCTTTAAACACCTCATCTTGATCCTTGGTCATATGGTCCACTCCAAGTCTATCCCCATCCTTTTTATGATCAACTGTAACTTCATTTGAGTCTTCTTTCTCTTGCTTCAAAAAGGGTGAGTTATGCTTGATATCCCCAAGTGAAGTTCCAATGATAAATTATTATTCATCCTCACTTGTCCCATCCTCTTGCTCTGATACAAACTTAATTTGTTCCTCCTTTGATGCTTCCCTTAAAATAGGCTCTTCTAATTTAACCTCTAATGGCGATGCAACAAGACTTGTACTCTTATTTTTCATGGTATTCTCCATGAGATTGGATTTCTCTTCTTGACATATGAGGTAACTAGGTTCATGCTCTTCATGTTTCAATGAATTTAAGGGTGGATAAAAGTTAGATAGAGACATGGACTCATATCAAAGGATCATGCCTTCTACCTTGATTTTAAGAGACTCTTTGAAGGTTATAACTTCTTGAAGAGAGACTTGGCCTTGATCCTTGATATGTCTCTCCACTTCATGCTTGGGATGGCCATCTACAATATAATGATTAGGAATGGAGTCTTCTTTCTATTGACTAACAATAATTATCTCTTGAGTTTAAGTCACATTACTTTCTTACACATCCACCTCATAACTTTCATCATCCTTTGAACTTCTCTCTTGACTTTTTCCTTTCCCCAAGACTTCATATTTTGGTCCCAAGTTAAAAGGTTGGAACTAGTAGGCTCTTTTCAGGAATGAATAGGTTCTTTTTCAAGGAGAGGGATGGTGGAAGTGAGATATATATGTCTATGGGTTGTGGATGAATTATGGTGGTCATCGATGGTCATGGAGATGGGTGGAACTTCTTGAATGGGCTTTTGAGGGAGAGGTAGGATAGGATGAGAAATAGGGAGAAGATCTTATTCATACAAGATTTCATCATTCTCCTCATCTTATTAAGATTATTCATAGATTTTTAGAGGTTCTTTTATAGATTAAAATTTTTCCATGGCCTTTTGAGTTTCCCATTTCCTCAACCTATCAACCCACCATTGAAAAGCCTTTATTGCCATAGATAATCCCTCACTAATGACATATTGATTCTCTTATTCAACATACCCCCACATATCCATCAATAACCCAAATGAAACCCCTAACAAATTTACAAGAACACCAAGAGTTTCATCGCAACTCTCATCTAGCACACTCATATGCTTCTCCAGCTCAAGGAACTTTGACATAACTACACACACATTTTGAGAATGAGAGGTGTAGAAAGCTTGGACAAAGTGGCTAGGTTTTGAGAGATTCATATTTTTCCTCCCAACTAATGATGTTGCTTGAATCATCATGATAAAGTTGAGAGGAATATGGGTCATATGGCTGGTCAATAACAACATACTCATTTGGAAATGGACTAGGTTAACCATACGACTACCATGACTCATAAGGAGGATGATATTCTTAATAGGACTATTGAGAAGGATATAAAGGGTCATGAAAGGGTTTATAGGGAGGTGTATGGTAAGGGTTCTTCTCATATACATTCATATCAACTTCATAAGTCATATGATAAGACAAGAATTGATTATAATATTCATAAATAGATACCTGGGATGCTTACAACCATAAATTCATTTAGCTTCACCATTGGTGCTTGATTAGATGCTTCTAAAATCTAATGGGAGAGAAGACACACCAACAATCATCCCACTATTTCGACCTTGTCCCATCAAGTGTGTTAGAATTATTGTCATCAAATTGTGCACCCTAGGAAATTTTATGAAGGTCCTATAATTTGATGCAACATTGAATCATCTCTCAAGTTCTAGGTGAACTTATAAGAGAGATGAGTCTTTAATATCGAAAGGGCTAGCTCCCTAGATAGTACTTGATGTGCTTATGCTACTATAACTACATAATATGGGTGAAAAGGGAGAGAATATGCATAAATAAAACCTACACTAAGAGATGATACACCAAGAGTTGCTTCCTTTCATACACTTAAGATTTTCATAATGGACTAAGACACTCAAACTAGCCTCACACCATTAATAGAGCTCCCTAGTATTAGTGTTTTCTCATGAAGGAAAATAACTACTCAAAAAAAGAAGGAAAGTGAAAATAAAGTTAGATATGACACTAAAAAACTCATACACACTTCAAAGGTCTATTTTAGTAGCATACACTTCATGGAACCTATTAGGAGAGAAGTCATTTATAACCACACATTCAAGGATTGCATAAATATAAGATGAACTTAATCTATTCTTGTCCTTTAAGAAGGATCACTTTAAACACATAATGAAAATATACTTAAAGTATAACTATATTGTCTCTCATTATATTAAGTGCAAATCAAGGTTCAATTTTGGTAGGGCTTCACCATACCAAAAGTTGGAATCCCAAATAATGGCCAAAAAGGCCCAATTTATAAAACTTGGAAGGAGAGAGAGAGAGAGAATAACTTGAAAAGACACAAGGACATGTGTCACCAAATTAAAATTAGTTAAAATTTAATTTATAGGATATGTGGAGTGATATATTCTAGGTTAGGAGGCACACTTGTCAAAATAGATCACAAGGAAGGTAAAAAGTGGCACAAAACTACCAATTTTACATAAGAAACTACCTACTTGAGTTACCTTCCAAAAATCATATTTTATATACAAAAAATGAATTATTATGGTTTTATAGGATAGGATGGATTAAAAAAAACCTCATCCATGCATTTTTATGGTCTTTGATCATTCCTATTATTGTGGACATGCACAATCATCTTAGGTAGTTTCAAAAGGCCTCTTTTCCATGCACCTTCTCCACTTAGCATTCAAAACACCTCAAACCTAAAAAAATATCCATGAAAAATAGGGAATGACACTTTTAAAAGAATACCAAATCATAATTTTCAATAAAATCCTTTAAAATCCTTAATTGATTTTCACCATGTTTCCAAATGTTCACTAGTTTGGCTCACTAGACTAGCTGAAAATGAAGGCCTAGTTGGGGAACTTATAGGATGTTTCATGAAATGAGATGAATTTTGGGAGTTATATCAAGAGTAAATATTTATCCAAAAAAAATTTCATGTCCTAATTATTTTTCCAGCTTGCATACCACTTAAAATGGCCAAAATAACCCCTATTTTCCTCTAGTCCATACAAATCTGTACAATAAAAAACACGTGTGAAATCCTTTGAGAGTCCTCTATCATTTCCAAGTGGTTTCATGGTAATAAATTTTAATTTGGATTCTAACATTGATCTACCTCTCCAATTGGGTTCCAACAAGGGTTTAGTGAGGATTTTGAGAGCCCTGGACTCTTAACCTTTATTCGTAGCCATTTCACATTGAACCTCCCTCCAAATTCCACTAAAGGCTCTGTTGTCTCCAAATCTTGCACCCTAGAAGAGGGATATTCAGACCTCCTCTATATTTGGGTAATGCTGGGACTTTTTCAATCCTATGGTTGTGCCTAACTATGGAAATGAACCTATAGGTTGAAAGGGCAAGCTCCATGTATTAGCTTTTGTTCAATAAAACTACTGAACCAATTTTTATGAGTGAAAAGAGTTAGAAGTTTGCATAAATGAAAAACCTAGTATAATATGGTGATACACCAAGAATTATTATCCACATGTATTCCCTATACTTATGCACAATATAATAGAATATAGTCTATAACTCAATCTCTAGAAGATTCCAACATAAGTATTTCAATGTAGAGACAAAATGAATGAGATCACACAAGCTAACTAACTAAAAAAGATAACCTGTATAGTCTAAAACAAAGGTTACACGTGCAAAATATCATACATCTATAATGCACTCTCCATGACCTATTAGATTAAATCTTTGCTTAAAAACATGAAGGATAGAGAACAGAAGGATAAAACATCACTTTCTATCACTCTGTGTCTCTTGCATGCCCAAACAAATATCTATAACTTAGAAAGAAAATAGACTTATGATTCTTTGCTTAAAGGCAAGAAAATGGCAAAAAGTTATAGCAAGGCTTCACCATACTATCTATGGATGATAAAAAAATAACCCAAGGGTCCTATTTATAGTAAAAGAGGGAGAGAAGAGAGAGATCTTGGGCACCAAAATAGAATCCTCCAAAATGGTTTGCAGTCACCATCCTAGTGAAACTGATTCCATCAATTCTCTCATTTAGTTGGATTTTGTCCTTCTCTTTAATTTTCCTTCTTGAAATGACCAAGATCACTGCAAAATCAATGGTGAGATGACCCTCCATAAGAAATGGCTCAGATCACTACAAAATCAATGGATTCTTCTTGAGAGCTCCCATGTTTTGCACTACAGACCCATTCAAGTTTCCCAAGTGACTTTACTTTTACTTGCTTCTTTAAGTTATTTAATTTATTCTACTTGTAAAAGTCATAAGCAACGATCTTTTGAAAACCTACAAAGCATTATCTCTTCCTTTTCATGCTTCTTAATTACTTTTACTTGTAAAAGTCATAAGCCAAGCTCTTTGGGAAACCTAATTTGCACTATCCTTGCTTAAGACCCTATTGGGTTCTCTAAATGGATTTACTTCCTACTTGAATAATTTAGGTATGAATTTTACATCCTATGGCATCTCATCTTTGAATCTCAATGACTAATTGGCCACCCTAAATTTGACATCCTATGACATGTCATCTTTGCACCCCAATGGCTAGTTGGATGTATTAAACTTGAAATCCTATAGCACATCATGGGGATCCATCAGGTTTATGTTTTAAGAAATTTTCTTGAAGTAATTCCTTTGGAAATTTTTTTTGAAGGAATTCTTTCAGGCATTTTTCTTGAAAGGCAATAGTTAGTTCCTTCAAGAACTTTTCCTAAAGGACACTTGGGGAAGGTGTAGGGTCCCTTCAAAAAAAATTTGAAGGGAATTTCTAAAGGAAATGGCCCTTCTAAACTTTTCTGAAGGGCATTTCCAAAGACAAATTTCCATTCAAAAAAGTTTGAAGGGTCACTTGGGAAGAAAAGTACCCTTAAGAGGTTTTCTGAAGGGTCACTTGGACAATAAAGTGCCCTTTAGAAAAGTCTGAAGGGACACTTGGGCTAAAAAGTTCCCTTCAAAACTTATCCAAAGGGTCACTTGGAAGAAAATTTCCCTTCAAAAAAGTTTGAAGGGACACTTGAGAAGGAAAGTGCCCTTCAAAACTTTTATGAAGGGTCACTTAGAAAGAAAAGTGCCCTTCAGAAAAGTTTGAAGGGACACTTGGGAAAATAAAGTTCCCTTCAAAAAAGTCTAAAGGGACACTTTGCGGGGGGGGGAGGGGACATTATCAAGAGCATTTCAGGTTTTTTGATTGCCTTTGATTATAAATTCATAATAAAATCTCCTTAAAAAACCCAAAGTCATGCATCATTGAAAACCTATAAAGCATTGGAAGGAGTAATTCAGGTTCATAAACCCAGATTACTTTTACTCATGAAACTTTTATAAGTCAGGTCATTCAGAGAACCTGACTTGGTCTTGATAATATAATTTAGGTTTATGAGGGGTTAAGACTTGGCTTGTATAGAACCTAACATACACTACAATGAATCCAAAACACCTTACCCTTATTGACTTGCAATTTTGGACCTCTGAAATGACCAATTATTACAACTATTATTTGACTATCCATGAAAATGGTTGGACAAATTGTACTAAGGTGAAATTTGGTCAACATTCTTGGTGATTCTGAGGGGAGGCATGCCTGATATGTTAAAGACCATTTGCCTAAATCTTTCCATTAGGCATAAAGTCATGCATATAGGCACTTCAAAGGGAAATAAACAAGATTTGGTTCAAAAACATAATAGTTGAGTTGATTACACACACAAGGCATAGATTCACACCAAAGTAAAGGGAAGGAAAACAAACTTGTGCTACAAATCACTTAGGTAAATAAAACACAATAAAGGAAACACACAAAAATAAAGTATATATAAGACATGCCTAGCAAGGGTCAAAAGTAAGGCTTTAGATGGATTCCATTCACTATAATAGACAACTATTCTCTATTTATTTTAGATAGCTGAAAGGAGTTTCTTTGCTTGCACTTGCTGATAATGTAAGGACCACTCCAAAAGGTATCAAACTTTGTATGTTTGCCTATTTTTGATCTATATTCATCCCATTTCATGACCAAGTCACCTTCTTTAAACACTCTTATCCTTGCCCTTTTGTCAAAGGATTTATTCATGATGACTTAATGGTGTTCCAAAGATTTGTGTGCATCATCTCTTACCTCCTACAACTACATTAATTCTATCAATCTGACCTCCATGGGAGTGTTTTCAAGTAATTCTAGCTATTATTCAAGTTATAAGGTGGGGATTTCTATGATATAGATAGCCTAGCTTTTCTCCTATATACAATTATAAAGGGAGAATTACTAATTAACTTCTTAGGAGTGATTCTATCTACCCATAAGGTTATCTTTAGCTTACTATGTCATGCTATTTGATTGGTTTCCAACATCCTCTTGATGATCTTGATGAGGTTTTTGTTGGTAGGATTATCCAATCCATTACCTTAAGGGTAGTAGTTGGATGAGGTACTCAATGAACTCCACTCTTTAATACCCAATCAAAGGTTTTAACACTTATAAAAGCAAGTCCATTATCTAAGATGATGACATGAGGAGTTCCAAACTTTGTTATAATGTCATCATAGAATTCCAAGATGGAATTTTCATTTACTTCCTTCAAATCAAAAACCTCTACCCATATTGTGAATTAGTCTATAGTAGTCAATATCCATTTGTGTCTAGTACTTGATGGAGGGTTGATCATGCCAATGAAGTTAAGGCCCCATTGCATGAAATGTTGGTCCACTTGGATAGGATTCAATGGAAGGGAAGAAATATTTTATTTACCAATAAATAAAGAAAATTAAGTAAAAACCTTAGCCCAATGATAATAGTCCTTAAAAAGACTAGGCCAATAGTAACTAGCTCTCATTATTTTTGTAGATATTGTTTTATGAGAGAAGTGACCACCATCTACACCATTATGGAAATTTTATAGTAGCATGTGAAATTGGTCATTGTTAATTCATCTTAGCAACACATTTCTCACATCCTTCTTAAAGAGAATTCTATCCATAATACAATAATGAATATATTGTAGCCAAAAATACCTTCTTTAAGATTTATTACAGACATTGGGGAACTCACCATTTTGAAGAAAACCAATGATGTCTTATGTCCAACTTGGATTTTGCATTTGATCAGCTAGCTGGCCTTAAACTTGATTCACCAAGGTTTACTCTTTTGGCTCTTGAAATTCAGATGTTAAGTGCTCACATAAACCTCTTCCTCTTACTAGGCTAGTTACCTTGATGTCAATGTCATATTCCATCATCTTCATGATCTATCCAGGTATATTCTCATTGAGATCCCTACTTAGGAAAAACTCCTTGGTACTAGGATGGGAGACCATGACATGGATCCTATTATTGGAAACCATATTCTTGAAATTTTCAAGCCTTTAGTGATGGTTAGAGATTACTTCTCAATAAAAAAATATCTCGCCTCGTAGTCTTTTAAGCCTTGGTTTAAGAAAGTAATTGGCTACTCAACATCCTCATCAATATTTTCCATAAGCATGGCTGAAATTGTGTCTAGGTTAGCAAAAGAATAAATAATGAAATCCTTAACAAAATTCAGATTTAAGAGAATGGGAGAGGCTGAGATTGCTTGCTTGATTGCCTCAAATCTACCTTTACCTTCTTTTGTCTAAGTAAAAACTTGGTTCTTTAGCATGGCTATGATAGGCTTTACCATAGTTACAAAGTTTGGTATAAACATTCTTTAAAAGTTTATTTTTCCCAAGAAACTTTATATCCCTTTAAAATGTAGCTTTAGCATTGGATTAAAAAAATGGCATATTCTTATAGGCAAATGTCCCCAAATTGGTGGTGAAGGCTATCTTGAATTGATCCTCTTTATTTACCAAAATCTGATTATAAATTGAATAAGCATCAAGAAGTTAGACACATTGAGAACCTAAAACAACTTGCAAAATTTGTTCCATGGAAGGGAGTGGGTAATGATCCTTGAGAGACACTTTGTTTAGATAATGAAAATCCACACAAAGTCTGATTTACCCATTCTTATTTTGAATTGGCACAAGGTTGGCTACCCAAGTCAAGTGCTTGATAGGAAAGATAATCCTAGACTCAATCAATTTGGTTAGCTCTTTCTTCATGAGTTATTCTACCTTGGGGTTGATAGGCCTTTGATTTTGTCTTACCAGTTTAGCTCCATGCTCCAACTCAATGGTGTGATGAGATAGACTTGGTTCAAATACCTTCAAGTCCTTGTATTATTAGGTAAATATGTCATGAAACTCTTTGCATAATGAAATAAAATCTTGCCTTTTCATTTGAGAACAAGCCTTGCCAATCTTTAAAAGTTTGTCCTTGAAAATTAGAACTCTCTCATAGTTCTCTTCTTTTATTGACATACTCATTATTTGGTTTTTATTTTTATCATCCTCATTGAAGTCAATCCCCAAGGTAGTCATCCCATTGGGTATTTTATTTATCTTTAGCTGTATAATCTGCTCTTTATAATGATCATGAAACTTCTTTTGATTTATTGAAGAGAAGCCTAACTCATTTTTTAAGAAGTGTGTAATGTGTTCATCACTTTCAAACACTTGCCATGACACTTCATTATCTATAATTGAAGGTCTCATATTGATCTTGATATGAGATTGATCTTTCTCTTATTCAACATTAGCAGTTGAGTCAAAATGTGCTCCTATTATAGCTAGTCTATCAGTGTGTTTGTTTAAGTCTCTTGTTATGGGTTGGATGTTGAAGGCATCAAAATCCTCAAGTAGATCACATACCCTATGCTTTTATGACTTGAGTAAGTGGTTCTTGGTTGTATCTTTACTTCTCACTTGATGAAGGAACATCTCACTATCTCCATAGACTTTCAAAAGCTTGATTCCTCTCTTCTTTTCCCATTAGAGACCATGAACTAAGCCTTCATATTCTGCCATGTTGCAAGTGTAGCTAAAGTGAAACCTATAATAAGAGTAGTAATGATTATTTTATGGGGAAACCAACATTACACCATATCCTACACCTACTTTTATCCTTGAACCATTAAAGAACATTTCCCACACACCATCAAGCTCATGATCTTCATTGGTGGGTAAAGGAATTTGGACATTTTTCTCATGCATGCATTAAACTTCCAAATAAATTTCCTTAATGAAAGTGTAAGGATTAAGTCCATGTGTTTTACTGATGTACTTATCAAGATATAGGTTGGAAATACCTTCAAGAGGAGAAGATGTTTCACTATTTAAGGTTGTCTCTTCTTTCTTACTGATTAGATAGTTTTGGTTTATCATTGTCTCCAAGTATGGCTCAATGTGGAACCTTGCTAAGGGATAAGTAATTATGGTTAAACTTGTTCCATACCTTGTCTTGAAAGATAGAAAGGACAAATCAGCAAAAATGTATCCTCATATCTTAGCTATAAAGTCCCTAGACAAGCATATAACAAAGTGTGCAAGAAGGTCCACCACCACAATATATTGCATGATAGGGAATCTTGGGTAGCCATGTAAAAACACTTTTAGACCTTTGACCAATCCTACCATCTTGGTTGGAGTTCCATCTAGTTGTAACACACCTTTTCTATGTGGCTCATAGTTTAAACCCGGCTTATTAGCCACTACTTTAGGCATAACATTAGTGTTTGCTCTACTATCTATAATACAATGTTGACAAACTTATCTCCTAAAATGAGTGTGAGGTAGAAGGGTGGAGAATTTTAAAATTTAGTGGAAGGCTCAAAAATATTATTTGGAGAATTTGTGAGAGACACATTATGATGCCTTGAAGATTAAGGAGCCACTTGTATGCTTGCAAACTGCTATTGCAAAAACTCCTTTTGATCAGGTATAAATAGAACATCCCAAAGAGATATGCTTGTCTTAGTGATATTTAATGAGTCCACAATATTTAGAGATGGAGTATTTACTTTCTCTTGCATTTTTGGTGGTAATAAAGGAGTTGTTGCTTGTTGTGTTACAATCTTGGCAACTACATTTACATTTTGTTTTTGTTGAGGAACATGGATTATAGAAGGTGCAACACTTTGATTAGCATTTTTTGGCCTTGGAGAGGCATAACTTGGAAATATTCATGGCTCATAGTGTTCTCTAAAGTCTCTCTTCTTAGACCTTGTATTATCTATAATTGACATGCCTTCAGTCAACACAAAATCATCCTTATCTTAAAAGTTCATCATCCCAACACTTGGGTTGCTGCCTTCTCCATGATTATCCCTTTGGCTGGGACATGCTTCTTCTACTATCATGTAAGGAGTAGCTTCTTCTTGTGTAGTCAAAGTGTAGCTAGTTCCTCCATCATCATGTGTAAACTAACCTTGAGGCTACCCCCATTGGTCCATAAGAGCTTCTCTTTACACTAGATTTGCATGAACTAGAACAATAGCCTTTATGAGAGGAGTAGAATTTGGATTATATGCATTGGGATGACTACTATAAACCTTATTGATTTTTTCCTCTTCATTGATAATTGTATTGGGATAGAGCTCTATATCCTTATTGAGGATAATATTATGCATTAGGAGGAGCACTTGCTTGATATTGAGCTTGCTTGAGTTGAGATCTCAATGATCTAATTTCTTTATCCTTATCCACAATGTTATCCACCTTGTTGGGAAAGGCTCTTGGCTTCACATTGGAATTGGGAACTTGAGACATTCTTGGAGCTTCAACCAAATTTTGTGATACAAAAGGCATGGAAACTCTTAGAGGGAATTTTCCATCATGAATCAAGCTATTCTTAGCCTTAATTGCTAGCTCATATGCACCTAGAAGAGTGAATTCTCCCATTAAATACAACATAACAACAACATCAGTACCAATCCCTTTGAGGTATGTTAGGAACACAAAGCTAGGAGGAGGTCTCATGATTGGTGGAAGCCAATACCATGTTGTTTGAAATTTCTCATTGAAATCTCCTATGGATTCATTTGGACCTCTTCTTATTACATTTAGCTGGTGTATTAAGGAAGCATGATCATTTTTATTTTTGAATATTGTCACCAATAGGTCTCTAAAACCATCCAAAATTGTAGTGTATCCCCCCTCCAATATTTTTACTAGGCAAGTGATTTTCCTTTTAAAGGCATAATAAGTATCCTAATGGCTACGTTGGCCCTAGTAACATTATGGAAATTGCAAAAATTAGAGATGTTTCTAATATATTTATATGGGGTAATTGGACCCTCTCCATTGAAAATAGGAAGATTTTTGGTAGAATTTGGAGGGATGGGGTCATATATAGGAAGCTCTATTAGGTTTTGGGTATTACAATTAGGGAAAGGTTGATGCCTATCTATTTCTCCCCTTTCTCCCATTTTCTTCTTTCTATATGATCCTCTATTTATTCTTCTTCAACTTACTCCTCTCCTTGAACTTATTCAACCTATTCTACTTCTTCCCCAAAACCTCCTTGCTAAGGATTTAATAGGCCTAAGAGTGGTTCATGGCATTTTTTTTTAAGGGAAGGCTTTAGCTGAAGGTACTTGGTTAGAAAATCTTAAGGACCTTATGAGGACCATGTAGGATAATGTATAAAACTTGGTCTAAAACTAGGGATTCACACCCTTTTAGATTTTCCAAATGATGGGTTCGGGGTATTTCTACTACTTATGCCTATCAATATGAGCATTCACATTGACTTAGCAATAATTTGGGTCTCACTGGGCATGCTAGAGTTGTTGTCTCCAAATATTGTACCCTAAAAGAGGGATGTTTAGGCCTCCTCTAGATTTGGGTAATTTTGGGACATTTTCAAGATTTTGGGTATGCCTAACTATATGAACCTCTAGGTTGAAAGGGATATCTCCATGTATTAGCTTTTATTCAATAAAACTACTAAACTAGTTTGTATGAGTGAAAAGAGTGAAAAGTTTGCATAAATGAAAATCCTAGTCTAAGATGGTGATACACCAAGAATTAGTATCCACATGTATGCCCTATACTTATGCACAATATAATAGAATATAGTCTATATATAAATCTCTAGAAGATTCCAACATAAGTATTTCAATGTAGAGACAAAATGAATGATATCACACAAGGTAAATAACTAGAAAATATAACCTATATAGTCCAAAAAAAGGTTACACATGTGCAAAATCTCATACAGCTATAATGCACTCTCCATGACATGTTGGGTCAATTCTATGCTCAAAAACAAGAAGGATAGAAAACAAAAGGATAAAACATAAATTTCTATCACTCTATGTCTCTTGCATGCCCAAGCAAATGTCTAGAACTTAGAAAGACAATAGACTTATACTTCTTTGCTTAAAGGCAAGAAAATGGAAAAAGATTACAATAGGGATTAATCTTACTATTTTTGGATGATGAAATAAGAAACCAAGGATCTTATTTATAGAAAAAGAGGGAGATAAGAGAGAGTTCTTGGGAACCAAAATAGAAGCCTCCAAAATGGTTTGCAGTCACCATCCTAATGAAACTGATTCCATCTATTCTCTCATTCAGTTGGAGTTTGAGTTTATCCTTCTCTTTGATTTGCCTTCTTGAAATTACCAAGATCACTAAAAAATCAATGGTGAGATGACCCTACATAATAATTATCTCATATCACTAAAAAATCAATGAATTCTTATTGAGAACTCCTACATTTTGCACTATAAACCCATTTAGGTTTCCCAAGTGACTTTAATTCTACTTGCTTCTTTGGGTTCTTTGATTTCTTATACTTGTAAAAGTCATAATAAAATCTCTTTTGAAAACTCACAAAGAATTTTCTTCCTTTTTGGGCTTCTCAATTGATTTTACTTGTAAAATCCATAATTAAAGCTCTTTGGGAAACCTAATTTGCACTATCCTTGCTTAAGACCCTATCGGGTTCTCTAAATGGCTTTACTTCCTAGTTGTAATGACTTGTTCTTACAACTACTATTTGGATCTCCATGAAAATGGTCAGATAAATTGTACTAAGGTGAAATTTGGTAAAAAATATCCTCAAATACCTTCCCTAACTCTCCTAAATTTCTCAAGATCTCATGTATTAGTTCATGAAATTTGTGAGTGATGGATGTTGACCTTCGAGCTCCATTTCTTACATTTTATGAGGGGTTTGGTCCATTCTCAACTAAAATGGATTATTTATTAGTTGCTTTACCAAATGAGAGTGTTATAACCTATTTATATTCTCCAATAACATTCTAAGACTGATAGGATATCTCATTTAGATCTATAAACATGAATGGCTCCTTCTTAAGATTAGGCCTAAACCTTATGCAAGGAGTTTGTCTGTAACCTTATATTCAAAAACAAATATTTATTGATGATTTATTGCCTCTAATAGATAATAAACCTAAAATTTTCTTTTAAACACATGTAAAAATCATTATATGACTTTCTAAAATCTATAACTAAGGATGACACTCTATTTTGCCTCTTGCTCTTGAATCTACCCATGGGGTTTGAGTATAACCCTCCTTGTATAAAACGTCCTATTTTACCCAAAAGATTATATAAAGTATTTTTAGGTTTAAATGGATGCAATATATATTATAAAATAATTAATTGTCATTTTATAGGCCTTTGGTTCATGATTTGACCTCTTTTCCTCAAAACTGTCCCCTTGAGCAAGGCAAAAGTGACCCTACTTTGAGACAAAATAGAGAGGTTTTTATTAGATAGATAATAAAATAAAATAATTATGGAGTGTATCATGGGTCCAAAGGGTTATTAAAACCAAATTTAATCTTATAATTCTAAGCAAAAGGTCCTTTGATTTCCCAATTTTAAGACTAAACTTTTTAGGATGGACTGTGTGCAGGGGTGTTGAACGTTGATTGAATTTTGCTTGTTTAGAGGGTTTTGTTTTACCATATTATCATGTAAATAGGTTATTATAAGTATAATAATCATATATGATTAATTATTATAATAATTTCGTTATTTTTATTCCTTTAACATTCTCTATACTCCTGTAAATACAAGATTAGGCTTAGTTGTTATTTAACTGAGACAACCTTTTTGGTCCTTCACAATTATTGTAGGTGTTGATGGATATATATGCACTTGGAAATGATACAAAAGGTTCCTTGAGGTCATTTTACAAATTTTTATTCTAATCTCCACCCATACATTATATTTTTGGTATAAAAGTAACCCCACTTCTCACTCACTACCCATAACCTATTTGACGGTGTTCCTTCCTAGGCCTGGAGATGATTGGGAGTGTTTGAAATTTGTTTGATGATGAATTATCTCTCCATGAAGGTATTAGAATTTAAAAAATCACCATATATCTTTAAATCACCTTTTAAAATCAAATCAAGGTCAAAACCTCAATCTTTTGCCTCACTGTCCACTTGGATTGAGACAGTCCCAGGACCCTACCTGTAGCTGATTATGGAGTGTGTTTAAGTAGTTGATAATAAAATGAATCAAGATCCTATATTTTAGGTGAGTTTATATAATTCCAATTTTATTTTATATCACTTTTAAATACTTAGGAACTTGTGAAAGTGGCCCCAATATCCTTATTCTTAATTTGTGGCCTGTAGGTGGTCTTGGATGTAGGTGACTATAATAGTCAAGCCTGTAGGTGGGGTTTTAGGGTGACTTGGGGCATATAGGAAAGAGTTAGGTCATTATAATTCTTCATTTATTTATTATTAAGTCTAATAACCATTATTATCTATTGGATCCATTTCAATAAAATGATAACCTAATTAATTTGCAACCTTTACCTTCATTGTACCCTCTCTCCCTATTATACAGATAGGGTATGACCTCCAAAGGTCATTTAAAATGCCACCCCTTTGGTCATCAAACCAAGTGATTATAAATTATTGGTATGACCCTTGATATTTTTTCCTCAACTTTTACAAGTATTATCACTTTCTCACATAGTGCAAACATCAAATTTCTCTTGGAATCTTGTAGATATCATTGCTTACTTTCAGTACATTTTAGCCATTTTGGGGGAGCTTAAAACCTATCTTCCACTTAGTATTTTGTCTTAAAACTTTGGTATATCCTTATTTTTTATAGGGAATATATCTCAACCCAATTTTAGGACTCAAATACTCTTATAAGTGCACTTTGAGAGGCCTAAAAAACCCTTTAGGCCTCTGTTTGATCATTTGAGAGCAAGAAGGCCTAAAACACAATCCAACTTCCAATTTGATATTTTGACACCTTTCTTGTCAACTAGGATCATAAATAGGTTTGTCTAGGAATTATATATGGAAATGAACCTCAAAATGGATTGATCATCCCATTGAAACACTTCCAGAAGAGTTATCTATGGCATCAACTATAGATGACATTCTCCTTTCATAAGCATAACTGAGACCTTTATCCAAATTTGCTAGTTTATAGCATATATGTGCCTTTTCCAAATAATTCAATGCACATTAGTTGTACCAAAATGTTAAGGACCATTTCAAACCTTTAAAATTACATTGATGATGTTATCATGTTCCTGTAGATGAAGTTTTGACTATTGTAGACAGGTAGGAATGAAGAAGCAAGATTTTGCAAGGGTAAGACTCTCCAAACACTAAAAAAGAAATTTTTAGCCCTTAAATATAACCTAAAATTTAGGAACATAATATAAACAACATCAAAACACTTTTATCAATGTGGAGAGTCATTTTCAAAGAAACCAAGATGATTGTTGGTGCAAACTATGACATTTTACATGAATGAACAAGCTTAAAAGGGCTTTTGTTGGACACTTTAACTCTCCAAAGATAAAATGACCATGGTAGTGTCTTTTAAAGTATTGTTAAACTCCTAAAATAGCTAAATACATCAATCCAAAGTAAGATAAATTGAAACATATTCAAAAAGGGACCCCATCTTCAATGCAAACTCTTAAAAAGCTACATGAGGTGTTGATGATTTTTCATAGAGGAGAATGAACCAAATTGAAACTTATTATTATGGATGTGGGGTAGACTTAGATCCCTATCCACCCCCAAAATCATTTCCTCCAACTCCAATTGTATAGCTTATAGTGAGCACTTGAAGTTGAGCCTTTTTTGTATGCTAAGAGAAGAAAATGATAAAATTTGTTGAAAAATATATTTTTTACATTATCATTGAATTAAAAAATTTAAAATGAGTGTGATAATGTGATGATTTGTTATTACCAAATTTTTGGCTGATGGTGGACTTGGGGAATTTATACAAGTGCCCAAAATCTCTTACTTTTGAAGGAAAACTACCATCCACCAAATATAACTACTTCTTGCCTATAAAATAATAGTACTTAACATGAAACTGACATGATCCACATTGAAACTCATTTGGGTGTCCAATTTTATTGCATGGAAATTTGTACAAGTCATTAAATGGGTCAAAATATGACCAAAAGGCCTCTTATCACATATGAAAATAAGGTGAAAGATATTTTAACAGATTGTAAACCCATTAAAACATTTTAAAATACATATTATAACATTTTAAACATAAATTTACTCTTTGACCACCTTTGACTAGAGTTGACCAACCTTTGACTCAAGTTGACTAGCCTAGTGCATAAGGGATAGACTCAACAAAGACTAGAGAGGGGATTAGTAAGATAATGGACTAACATAACACCCTATAAGACCTATGGGAATCTTATAAAAAGTTTAAAATAGTAGGGGTTGGCTCAAATTTGACTTGGGGTCAAATTTGGTCAACAAGACCTCAAACCATTCTTGAACTATTTTATGTTGTAGAGGGCAAATTTTAATATAATATGTTACTTGGTTGCTCCTAGATCTATGATATGACATGCATCCATTCTACCCTTCACCAATGTGTCAAGTTTGAACATGAGGGACAATTAATTATAATCAAAGCTAATCTAAGTCCCTTTGCTTCTTGTAATATGATGTATCAGCCCAATGATGTTCTTATTCCACCTTCACCCTCTTCACAGCCAACCACTAGCTAAACCACCATGTCAAACCAACACAAAAAGACTTATTTTTTCAAAAATGGTTAAGAATCAAACATTTCAAATATTTATGCATCACAAATCCTAGTTGAGCACCCCTTTCAATCTACATTCTAATGAATTACACTTGGGGAATATCAAATTTTATCTTTGGATGATTTTCCCTCTCTACATGAATTTGGGAACCTTTAAAATGATCCATCTTATTGTCCAAATATTGGTACCCTTGTGCCCTTTGGTCTTACCAACAATAGAACATATTTTATCTATGGGGGACTTGACAAACTGCTTCTTTCTCCTACCACCATGCCTTTTATCCAATCATTCACTTCCATATTTTTTTATCTTAGCAACCCGACCTTTGCCCAAATGTACCTTAATTGATGAACTTGGAAAGGTTTTGGGTTTAGCCTCTATGAACAAGGACCCCATAAATTTATTGCTATTAAAAATTAGAAACCTCATGAGTTCTTTGGCCTAGGGTACCTAGAAGAACCCATACCAACCTCACCAATACCACCTCTCCCATTTGAGGAAATTCTACCCTTATCAACCTCACATTTCAAATTTTAAGAACCTCTACCCTCACCAACTCCATTTGAAGATAACAACATCATCCCATCTAACTTTTTTTATCAACACCATCAGTTTAGGTCCCCTGACTTATCAACGGGAAGATCAAACTAAAACCATTCCTCTCATCCACCCTGAAATGATCACACATGAATTTACCGCCATTAACACCATCCAATGTTAAGATGAAAAATCTATTCTTGCCTATTTGGGTGTGAAGGATTCTTCTCTTCAAAAATCCCTCCCTCTTAAAAAACAAACAATGCTAAATGAATCAACCATAGATGTTAATTTGGGTACTCAGGAGAACCCTCATATTGTCAAGATTGGCTAATCCTTAACTCTTGAGGAACAAAGAAACTGTACAGCCTTCCTTCATGATCATAACATAGTATTTGCTTGGTCTAATCAGGATATGCCTAGTATTGACCCATCCATTACCCTTCATAACATCATCACTCATCCTGAAGTTAAGCCAATCTAGCAAAAACTTCATCAAATCCATCCTTGTATATCTCTTATCAAATAAGATCTTCAACGCCTTCTATCTATTAATTCCATTCAACCCATTGACTATCCACAATGGGTCTCTAACATTGTTCCTATCACCAAATCCACTAGGGGACTCCACCTTTGTGTGGATTTTTAGGATCTAAACCTTGCATGCCCCAAAGATGACTTTCCGCTACCTAACATCGACTAACTTGTTGATCTTACCACTGGCCATGAAATGTTATCCCTCATGGATTGATTTTTAGGATACAACCAAATATTTATTTCCCCCAAAGATCAACATAAGACATCTTTTATCACCCCACGGGGATATTTTTTCTATCGAATCATGCCTTTTTGATTAAAGAATGTAGGAGCCACATATCAGTGAGCCATGACCTACATTTTTCATGACCTCATTCATACAATAGTTGAATACTATGTTGATGATTTTCTCATAAAATCTAAACATCACCAAGATCACCTCACCATTTTAGCCATCATTTTAGAAAGACATCCATTATCATGTCAGGCTCAATCTAAATAAATGCATCTTCGAGGTCTTATCAAGAAAACTTCTAGGATTCATTATTTCCATTCATGGAATATAAATAGACCCCACAAAAGTTATTTCCATACTATAAATGCCTCCTACTAAATTAAAACAACTTTGTAGCCTACAAGGC
Organism: Torreya grandis; assembly: GCA_037957365.1. Taxonomy (NCBI): domain Eukaryota; kingdom Viridiplantae; phylum Streptophyta; class Pinopsida; order Cupressales; family Taxaceae; genus Torreya; species Torreya grandis. The sequence continues at coordinate 398,856 of JARHVA010006153.1, read as the reverse complement.
AAACTTCAGTTAATCTGCCATTTTATCTCCCAACTATCCGATCGTTGTCAACCCTTTCACCACCTCCTAAAAAAAGATACCTCTTTTAAATGAACCAAAGAGTGTTAACAAGCTTTTGATGCAATCAAGGAGTATCTTCTTAATTTTCCTATCCTTATTACCCTAAATTAAGATCAACCCTTTTATTTATACCTATCTACCATTGATCATTCCTTAGAAGCCATGCTCACTCATTTTAATTACCAACATAAGGAGCAAGCTATTTACTACATCAACCATACCCTCATTGACTATGAAACTTGATACACCCATTAAAAAAAACTTTGCCTTTCATTAGTTTTTATCACCTCTAAACTTCATCATTATCTTATTAACCATAAAACTTATGTCCTTACCAACACTAACCCCCTTAAGTATATGCACTCTAATCCATATCATAACCAACGTATGGCTAAGTGGCTCATGATTTTATCTGAGTTTGATTTGGAGTTTCTTCCATGAAAGTCCATTAAAGGATAGGTCATTACATAATAATTATCTAAAGCCCCTCTCCTTGATTTTCAAAATTCTTCTCTTTCCTTTCTAGATGTGTCCATATCTACCCTCTCTCTAGAAGAACCCACCTATGAAATGACTATGTATTTTGATGGTTCCAAAATTCAAAATGGTGGGGGTGCTAGCATAGTACTCATTCCCATTAATGGATAACCTCTCCCTCTTTATTTCAAACTCAATTTCAAATGCACCAATAATATAGATGAATATGAGGCCTTTATCATAGGTCTCCAAACCACCCTAGCTTTAGGAATCAACACTATACGCATCTTTGGAGACTCTCAACTTATTATCAACCAAGTCATAAGAGATTATTAATGTAAAAATGATGTTTTTATAAAGTATAAACAACTCATTGACAAAATATTATCATCATTTAACCATTATACCATCCAATCAATCCCTCAATCTACAAATAAATTTGTAGACACAATGGCTTCCCTTGCATCCCAAATTCCATTCCAACCTACTGAATCTAAACCATTTGTCACCATACACCACTTTATCACCCCATATTACCTTAGTCTTTATCTTCCTACCATTTTTTGTGTGGAAACATCACATTTGGACATTTGATATGACTAAATTTTTGACTACCTTAATGTTGATGTCCTTCTTCCTGATCTTTCAAGAAATGCTCATAGGGATTTCATTCAAAGAACATCTCACTACTTGATACTAGGAAACATTATGTATAAGTGAGGCTTTGATGGCCTCTTTCTTCAATGCCTTCATAATAATGAAGCCTTTCACACCATTAAAGAAGCACATAATGACATCTAAAAAGGATACTTCAATGGT
>JARHVA010006153.1:330000-392500 GCA_037957365.1 Torreya grandis | reverse complement strand
CTCATAGCTGGATATGCTCTCGTGCTTAAAAAATAATTATATAATGAATTACATAATAAGTCATCCCTATGAACATGAAAACTAAAACAATTAATTCTTTTCTCTCTTTTACTCCCTAGTTGGTCCTAGTAAAATTCTACCCTACCTATTTACTATCCTCTACATGATAACACTATTTAGATCACCTACCCACCTTTTATTTTCTAATCCAGTACTGACTATCCATCCCATTTATACACCCTATAATATTATCAATCTTGAAACAACAATTTACATCTCTAAGCACTTTCCCTTATCCTTATTCTTACAAACAACTATATAGCTTCACCACCCTATGTACAACCACCCACACCCTATTCAAAACCCACCCACAAATCTTTCCCACCCCATAAATATTTATCCAATAAAAAATCCTAACCCCACTTTTGACCATCACTAGTTCTTCCAACCATTGATAGCCCCACTAGGTTATTTTATACCCCTAGGATCAACTATTGATGGTTGGGTCAACCACTGATGGTCACTTATAGGTGACCATTGGCCATAGGCTTTGACTCCCCAACCTCCCCAAAACACACAACTTACAAACCCCCCCTACATTTTTTCTCACTTTCTCACCCCCCTCATCCCTTTCATTCATTTTCCTACCCATCCCCCTTCTTTTCCCTCCCAGCAACAAAACCAATCAAAACTACCTAAACCCATGGTTTTCCAATTCCACACACAATTAATCATATTACCTAGAATTTGTATTCTTCATTCCACATCTAATTGTATTCTATCACTTTTAAAATAGTACCCAACTCATTCCATTATTGGTTTCACCTCCTAAAATTATGCCCTACCACTAGTGTATTTCATAGATCCATCTCACCCATAATCATGATTTCCATCACCAATCTCATCTTGACACTTTACTCACCTCTCAAAAATCCCTTTTTTTCTTCATACATAGCAAATCACAAAAAGATAATGCTCAACTAATTTTTCACAAATAAAACAATGGATTTTATTCATCATCCAATTTGATTTTGTCATAGTTTTAGGGATTTTTTATCCTAACCATCGACAATTGGGTAACCATCACTAGTTAACCCCAACCATCACTAGTTGGGTCATTGTCAATGGTTGGTTCCTTCCCCCTTCATTTTAAAACACCCTACCTTTTACCCTTTCACCTTATTTCCTACTTCACCTTACACTTACCTTGACCAACCCTAATGGGGCAACCTATTTCCCCTCCTCTTGACCTTATCCAAGAATCACCCTTTCCCCAACCCAAGAACTACATTAGGCCTGAAGTCCATGTTGGATCTATTTATCCATGGGACTATTTAGGAAGCATTCTCTTACCTTGTGCATCAAGAGTCATCTCAACCACCCCCTACTCCTTACCCAACCAATCCACCTATTTGCCCACATTCATCATGATGTCAGTCCCTCTTTTAGAAAAAAACCTATTCATACACCTTATGATGACCTTGCTTTGGTCATTATTCACTACTTTGACCAATTTGGCCTTGTTGCACTTTTTTTTCACCGCATTATGCATGACCCAACCATTCATGTTTTTATTAGGAGTACTTCCTACCATAGATACCTAAGTAAACATTGACCCTTTCTAGGATATTTGATATATATAGCCTGATTAGCTATGACTAACACTAAGGACTAGTTACCTTATCACTTCTTCTAAAACTTAAACTTCTTGTTATCAACATTGGCCAGTTTATATCTTTGCATGATTTTTTCCCTTATCATCTCATTACACCTTGTGCACATAGTTACATTCTAATACCTACACCTTCTTTACTTTTATCAAACCATGGTCTGAATTCTATATTACCTCATTAACTCCTAGTTTGAGGGGGAATACCCTCCTCTCATACTCAAGGTAACTAACCCTGAACTATCAACCTTCCATTTTTGTTCTATGGTTTATTGAACTAAAGTCACATAATAATAAGGGGAAAAATGTAGACACTTGAAAATGTCCCCTTGAACATTTTCAGTATCACATCACCTTAGACCTATTTGTGACCACTAGTTAACTACCTATCTAGTTAGCTCACCCTTTACACCTAGACACCAAACATTTTAACATGCTCTCCTTAACTCTTTTTAACCCTTTTTTACACCAAGGGATTGACCATTGATGGTCACCCTAACTAATTATGGATACTCTAATTGTCAATGGTTAGGTTTCCACCCTTTCAAAACAAAAATCATCCAGCTATGGATGAGATTGCTTTGGAAAAATAAAAACTTTCCCATGCACATCTCATAGCTTTATTTCTTCTAAAATGGACATCTCTATCCTCCCAACTTAGTAACTTTCCCTCAAAACTTCCCTCCTCACTTATCAAGTTTTTATGATAAATGTAGGGATCTTGGGAGAGTTATGCATCTCAAATTCACATATCTAGACTCTCTCATTTCTTATGTAGACATCTGACATCCTGAAACCCTATCCATGTGATTCTCAAAGGTCAAAGTACCATTACACTACTCAAATATATTCATCACTCATCTATCAAATCTCCAACATAACAAAGGTACTTTGTTTCATTTTTAGTATTTTTTACTCTTCATTTCTTCTCTTGATCATCAATTTGAACCCTCTTCCCTACTCCTTATACCCACATAATACCCTTTCATCCATAGACACCCCCTTTTTTCTGCCAGATACCCTTTATAACTCATTCTATAAATTATTTGATAGATAACCATAGCCAGTTACTATAACCATCGATGGTTATATCAACTACCATTGGTCACCTAACTGTCGACAGTCAGGATAACTACTGATGGTCACCTTGACTGCTAATGATTTTTTTCACATAAAATTAGGTATTGTTATTTGAGCCCCCCTTTTACCTTTCCATACTTCTTTCCACCCTTTGACCTATACCTAAACTCTTTTCTAATTTTTCTAGACCTGACCTTAATCTATTTATTACATGTAGATGACCTTATTAGGACTTGCACATGAGATAGATATCATCTCTAACCTTCCCATTATCCCACAACCTCTATTTATTGATCAAAGTGATATTGCCTCTGAGCTATCCCTTTGCACTATGGTTTTCACACCCAATTGAGAGGATGTAGAAGAATAGTTAGCTATAATCCAAGAGGATATTGATGAAGCTACTACATTTTAGAATCATTATTTTGATAATATCAATCCTGATTTAGATTATATCTCTTTTATATTGATCATTGTTATCATTTCCATATCTACCATTTGTAATTTCTCTTTTATCAATAAACTTGAATGTTGAACAAGGGATAACATCCATTTAAGGAAGCACATTCCTTTCTTGGGACTGGTTTCATACCAAATAGGCCTTACCTTTCTATTAAGATATTTTTTTGTGAGTTCATGTGATTTACAAGTCATTTTTCCCTCACCAAATAAGAGTTCCCACTTTGTCTAGATATCAATGCATGCACTTTATACTAGGTACCCATCCACACACCCTTAATACTCACTTTCTTTTAACTACTTTCAAAACTAAGAATGGAAGGAAAGAAATTGAAATAATGATATTGGAAACCATGTGGATATCTATGGTGTCTTGAGGCTATTAGATAAAACAATTCTATTAGTTATGCAACTTAAAATTATGGTATGAAAAGCGTGAAAATTTTATACTTTGAAAATAAATGAATTTTTTAAGGAGATGGGCCTACTCCAAAAGAATACCTAATCTTGAGATAATTTGAGGATGTATTCACTAAATAGCTTCAAGGGTTTCCCCCTCATAGGGAGTTTGATTTTTCTATTATAATTATACCAGGATTTGTACTTGCATTCACCATAGGAGATGAATGTGATAGATATGTGGGAGATTAAATTAAAACTACAAGACCTGATGGAAAAATGGTTGATTGGGCCAAGTGTATCAACCTATGGAACCCCAATTATCTTTGTCAGAAGAAATGGTGGAACCTTATGACTTTGCATTGAATATAAAATGTTGGATAAAGTAACTATTAATAAAAAAAGTAACATCCTAAGAATTGATGATATTTTCAATCAAATTAAGGATTTTATTATGTTTTCTAAAATATATCTTCAATTGAGGTATCACCAAATAAACATCAAATATGAATATGTGCATAAGAAATATTTTATAACAATGTATAACCATTATTAATTTATTTTAATGCGTTTTGGGATAAAAGTGTTCCTACTATTTTTATGAACTTGATGAATAGTGTATTCAAAGATTTCCTAGATCTTTATGTGTTGGTATTTATGGATAACATTTTAGTTTACACTAAATATGAAATATAGCATGAACAACACTTATAATTTATCTTACAAAGACTAAGATAACATATACCATTTATTAAGATTTATAATATCTCCTTATACCAAATAAAAATTCAATTCTTAGGGAAAATTATGTCTAAAGTATTTATTTTAGTAGACTCTATAAAAATAAAATCCATTAGGGAGTGGTATGTTCCTAAGAATTCACTTAAAGTGAGTTCCTTATTGGATTTATTTGGGTATTTTAGAAGGTTTTCTTAATACTTATCAATAATTGATAACCCATTTAATTAATGTTTTATGAACATGAAGAACTTTCTATGGACTCCTCAATGTGAGGAAGCATTCTAAAAGTTGAAAGAGCTATTAACTTCTACTCCTTTTCTAGTTATTAAAGATCCTAAAGAAAATATTAAAATCCAAGATAGTTCTTGTAGTGTTGTCATTCAGGTTTTTTTGACCCAAGATGGAAATTTTCTTTCCTACAAATATTGTAAACTCAACTTCCATGAGAAAAAATATCTAACACATTATCTTGAATTGGTAGTTGTGGTTCATGCTCTTGAACAATGAAATCACTTTATTCTTGAAAAATAATTTAAAGTTTGACCATCACAACATGAAGTAAAAAATGAGACAACATAGATGATTATAATTTATCATAAATTTTTATACTAATATTGTTTATGTTAAATATAAATAAAATAGATTAGTTGATGCTCTTTGTAGAAAAATTGCATCTTGCTGTAATTTTTATCTTAAGGTTAATTTTCAAGAATTATGTTCTAAATCAAAAAATTATAAATATTTAATGTAGAATAAGTTTTACAGTATTATCCAAAGAATCAGTGGCTAAATATTTTTTGATTACTCCTTTGACACAAATATACTTCTGAGATATCAGGCCAAAAAAAAATATTCCTAACTCTCTAAATTTAATGGAATATGTGTTGGAATTAGTGCATACTTCAACTTATTTATCTCTTTTAGGTGTCACTAAAATGACACATGATATTAAAATATTATAATTTTGGTTTGGGTTAAATAATGATGTGGATACCTTTGTATAAAAATGTTTAGAATGTCAACATGTCAAAGATAAACGATGCCATCTAGGCAGTTTGTTGTATCCTCATGCTATTCTATAAAATAAATGAACTTTGATTTCAATGGAATTTATCATAGGATGTCCTAAGCCTTTATGTAGGCATTCCATGATATTATTAGTAATTAATAACTTTATTACAATAAATCTTATTGATGATGCTCCCATTCTGGCAAAAAAGTTTATGAAAGAATTGTTTTACTTCACGGTATTCTAAAAGTCATTACATTAGATATAGATAATTTATTTAATTGAAGGTTATTTTAGATCATAAAGGCTACTTTTGTAATACTTTTTAACTCTATTTCAACATATCATCCAAAAATGGATGGCCAAATTGAAAGGCTAAATCAGGTTGTGGAAGATATGTTGAGCATTTAAGTCATGTACCAATAGAATAAATGTGAGGATTATCTCATTTTGGTTGAATTTTAATATAATAAAAATTAATATTATGTTACTAACATGTCACACATCTAATAATTATATGTTAAAAAGTGTGGAAGCTCCCTTGGTAGGGATGGTTTGGAAATTTGAGTGGTTGTAAATGCTACTACTTTTCAGGAGTATGATGAGAAAATAGATCTTATTCATCAAAGGATTAAATATACCTATGATAGATAAAAGAGATAAGATAATATAAATAAGAGAGTTATAAGTCATGTACAAAATATTTTTGAGGCTTATATCTTATAAATGTTTTACATGGTTTGGCAAGGCATCCAAATTAGCTCAAAATTTTATCAATCCATTTAACACTATGGAAAATATTAATCATACTACCCTATAAAATAGTTATTAATATTATTTATCCATGATGTTTTATAGGTGGAATTATTGATAAAATATTTTTTTGATCTATCTCATATATTTGATTAGAATAATCTTTAGGTGGTAGTTAAGGAAATTATTCAACTAGACCAAATTAGGATCTTGACCCATCATTGTATTAAATTACATAATATGGGAATTCAAAAAGTGTTGGTATAATGTTACAAAGGGTGAAATTCCCACCTAAGAAGTTTTGTCACTTGGATGTGCACCCTTTGAGGAGATGATAAATCTATCCTCATCCAAGTGGCATAATGGAATCACCTCTAGGGTTGATGGTAGATTAAGGAGTGAGGTAAATCTCTAGATAGGGATAGCTCCCTTGATATACTAATTTGGATTGAAACTACACTTAACTTTGGGGATGAAAATGGATAAGGATAATTGAAAGTAAACTAACCTAATGGAGGTGATACACCAAATAAAATAATGACATCCAACCGGCTACATGTCACACTTGAAACTAAGAGATAAACTGAAATAAACACTTATCCAATCTTCATCTTCTCACATCAATGTTACATTGTGAGGTTATGGATAAATGTGCAAAGTTAGGATGAATAGAAAAGAGGCCTATGAGGGAACTAATGAATAGGATAAATCACTAAATCTTAGACATTTCTTAGAACACTTCACATGCCATGTAAAAATAAGCTCTCCAACTACAAATAGATGATAGAATGAAAGAACATGCTAAGGAATCCATAGTCTTCACTTATGCAAAATCAAACATCCCAAATGAAAACATTAATAATAGTCATGAAATAAGTAAAAATTATTAGTCTTATTAATCAAAATGTATACATTTGAGTATGGCTTCACCATACTCAAGTGGAGCATCCCTTATAATGCCAAAATGGCTAGTTCTTATAGAACTAGAGAGAGAGAGAGAGAGAGAGAGGAGAGAGAGAGGAGAGAGAGAGAGAGAGAGAGAGAGAGAGAGAGAGAGAGAGAGAGAGAGAGAGAGAGAGAGAGAGAGAGAAGTCCAAGGGTCATAAGGACACTTGTCAATATAATTAAAGGAGTTACTTTTGCATGAGAAGAGGATATGAGATGAACCATTCAATCTATATAAGTCTACATGTCCATCCAAGTCATAAACCTCATGAAAAGTGGAAAGAAACTCCCCATTTTGGCACAAAAAAACTACCTTCATGATTGGCCTTGCTTGAACACCCTATAACTGATTAGTGTTAGGAATAAATATATACATTGATGTATAAAAATTTCATAGAATTAAAATAATAATAATAGATATAAATAGAGATGTAGAAAGAATAAAAAATAAACATGCAAAATAAGAAGACCAAATTTAACATGGTTCACCTAATGTGGGATACATCCACCAAGAAACACTTATATTTTATTACAAGCCACAAGATTAAAAAACACTCTTATATTAGTCTTATCATAACTACAATGCAAAAATATTGTTTGGATCTTCACTTAATAAACCCTCCTAAATTTTCACCTGAAGGCCAATTGAAACTAAACATAGCTTTAGTTTCTCCCTTGTGATTACCTTAGTCATCATATCTATAGTATTTTGACTAGCATGAATATTCTCTATCTTCAAATTCTCTTCCTATAAATCTATCTTGATGAAATGGTACCTTAATTATCTATGCTTTATCCTAGAGTGGAAAGCAAAGTTCTTTTCTAGATGTATAACACTATGAATATCACTATATATATTCCCTTCCTCCTACTTATACCCCAACTATTCAATAAATTGTTGTAACCAAATAATTTCTTTGCTTGCCTCTATGGTAGCAACATACTCAGCCTCTATGATTGATAAATCCATAATTTTTGTAGTCATAAAATATATCTCATCACTGTGTCACCTATAGTAAATACATATCTTGTTTTACTCCTAATGTCTAAATCTCCAACCATGTTTGAATATACATAACCACACAAAGTGGTATCTAATCCACCATATCTTAAAAATATCCCCATGTTCCCTCTTAAATACCAAAGGATCTACTTCACTACCTTCCAATGTTCTCTACCTAGATCACTCATGTACCTACTTAATGCTCCCATTCCATAGGCAATATCTGGCCTAGTGCACACCATGGTATACACCAAGCTACCATTAGATGATGAGTAAGGTACATGTGACATCTAGATTCTCTCTTCATATATCTTGTGACACTACTCCTTTGATAGCTTGAAATGACATGCCAAAGGAGTCCCAAATTATTTAGCATCATGCATACTAAACCTTTCCAAGACCTTTTTGATGTACTCTTCTTGGGATAAATTCAACTTTAATTCCTTCTTATTCTAAGCTATTCTCATACCAAGGATTTTTTTTCCTACTCCATAATCCTTCATATCAAAGGAATTACTAAGATGTTCCTTGAGTACCTTTATTTCCTACATGTTATTACCTATAATTAACATGTCATCCACATATATAAAAAATATAATGTAATCACCATCATCAAAATTATTGATATATACACAATGGTTTGAATGATAACTGGAGTATCCCTGATCCATCTTAAAACTATCAAATTTCGTGTACCACTATCATGGAGCTTGTTTTAGGCCATACAAGCTCTTCTTCAGTTTGCACACCATTTTATTTTTTCCTATGACCTCATATTCCTGTGGCTACTCCATATAAAAGTCCTCCTCCAAATCATCATGAAGGAATGTAGTCTTCACATCCAACTACTCTAAGTTCAAGTCTTCCACTTTCACTAAGCCAATAATAGTCCTAATAGAAGTCATCTTTACCATTAGGGGAAAAATCTCATTGAAATCAATTCCATTCTTTTGTGCAAACCCCTTTGCCACTAACTAAGCCTTGTACCTTTTCTTTCCTCCATCATCTTCTTTAAATCTATAGACCTACTTGTTTTTCAATACTCTCTTACCTTTAGGTGGGTTTACCAAATCCAAAGTTTGATTTTCCATGAGAGACTGAAGCTCCTCATCCATATCTTACTTCCACTTCTTCCTAACATCTACCTACATTACTTCTTCAAATCACTCTAGTTCTCCATTATCAGTGAGTAATAAATAATTAAGAGATGGAGAAAAATGTTCATGTTCCCTTTTTACCCTAGAAGACGTTCTCACCACAAGAGTTTGGGGTTCTTATGGAGTAGGCACCTAAACTGGTTGTTTGGACACTTTATCATCTGCAATGTAATCTAGTACTATGTACTCTTTTATAGAATCCTCTTTATAATATTTTAACTACTATTTATACATGAATTTTTCATTAAAGATAACATCACTTGACCTAAAAAGTATCTTTTCCTTAAGACTCCAAATCTGAAAACCAAAGTCATCCTCACCATACTCAATAAAGGTGCATTTTTCAAACTTAGCCTCTAACTTGGTCATATCATCCTTATCAATATGAATGAAATCTTCACATCCAAATATTCTAAGAAATGAATAATCAATATTCTTAACAGACCAAGCTTCCTCAGGTATGCCTCTATCCAAAGTAGATGAAAGACCTATATCTATTAGATATACTATCATGTTTACTGCTTCTACCCAAAACTAAAGAGGAAGTCCTACATGAAACCTCATGATCCTAGCATGTGCCATGATATTCCTATTCATCCTTTCTGAAACTTCATTCCACTATGGAGTTATTAGAATTATCCTCTATCTACAAATTCCATTCTTTGAATAGTAATAAAAAATGCATTGCTACAATATTCCCCACCATTATCTAACCTAAGACATTTTAACTTGATATTTGTTTCATTCTCAACCAAGGCTTTCCATATTTTAAAAATATAAAACACATTATATTTTCTCCTAACTCCATACACCCAAACTTTCCTAGTTGCATCATTAATAAAAGTGACATAATAAGATGACCCACTAATAGAAGATACATGAGCTGGCCCTTATTTATCTAAATGAACCAGCTCTAACTTATTCTCCTTCTTTATAGGTCCAACTTTGAGAAAATTTAAACTTTTCTATTTTTTGTACGCACAGTCTTCACAAAAATCTAAATTAGATCCTTTCAATCTAGGAAACCTATCCTTGAAAATTTGCATAGCCTTTTGGCTCATGTGATCGAGCCTATTATGCCATAAAGTTGCATCTACATCTAAATCAACTAAATTACAATAATTAGCACTACTTGATAAATATAGGGTACTGACCTTCTTACCTCTTACTACCATAAGATCACCCTTGGTCACCTTCCAATAATCTACTATAAATGTCACCATACAACCTTCACTACCTAGTTATCTTATGAATACCAAATTCTGTCTCAACTTAGGCACAAGCCTAACACCCTTCAATAGCCAAGTGTCCCTATTTTGCATCTTGATATGAACACTTATTTTTATTACTATGATGTAAGGCTCATCATCACCAAGGTAAACATGTCTAAAAATCCCTTGAACATAATAAATAAAATAATGCCTCTATGGTGTAGCATGAAAAGAAGCCCCTAAATCTAAAATCTAAGACTTAGCGATATTATCAATGGAGAGAATTATTGCATCTTGAAAAACATTACCTATTTCCACATTCACCTCCTTGTTGTCTTCATAATTTTTGTTATTTTTTTGAAGAGACCAACAATCTTTCTTCACATGTCCAATCTTTCCATAGTGCTAACATACCATCCTAGCCCTTGATTTTGACCTTGTAGGACCATTTGACTTTTCATGCTTTCCTTTTCCTCTAAAATTTTATCTCCCTCTACTCTCCACTACCAAGGCATCAACTAAAGTAAAATTCTTCCTAGATTTTTTCCATCCCATTTCCTCAATAAGAATTACTCCTATGACATCCTCAAACTTCAACTTGGTATTAGTAGAGACCGAGTTGCTCACATTACCAGGCTATTCCAAATCTCTGGTAAGGAACACAAAATAATCAAAGCCCTAAATTCATCATCAAAATATATTTTTATATAATTCAACATACTCACAACTGTATTGAATTCATTCAAATGATCAATAATTGAACCATTTTTAGTCATCTTTAAATTAAATAACATTTTCATTAAAAATATTTTATTAGAAGTAGAGGGTTTCTCATATAACTTCCCTAATACATTCATGAGACCTTATGTGGTCTTTTCCTATGATATATTAAACATGACTGAAGATACAAGGCATAACCTGATGGTCCCAATTGCTTTCCTATCAAGTATCTCCCAAGCCTCATTTATCATACTCGTTAGTTGCTTTACTTTTCCTCCCAATAGAGCATGGAGGTCCTTATGATAGAGGTAATACTCTATCTATATCTACCACATACCAAATTTCTATCCATTTAAATTTTCAACCTTTAATCTATGATCATCAGCTATAGCTCCCACTTTAAATAATAACCCTTCCTATGATTCAATACTTCAACAAATATGACCTGGACCTCTAATACTAGTTGTTAGGAATAAATACATAAATTGATGTAGAATAATTTCACAGAATCATAATAATAATATATATAAATAGAGATGCATAAAGAATAGAAAATAAACATGTAAAATAAGAAGACTAGATTTAACATGGTTCACCTAATATGGGCTACATATACTAAGAAACACTTGCTCAGATTTTATTACAAGCCATAAGAGTACAAACCACTCTCAAATCAATCTCCTCACAATTATAATGCAAAAAATATTATTTAGAGATATGATCAATAAACCTTCCTAAATTCACACACTCTATTCTTACTTCTCAAACCCTAGTTCTCATGATGTATTACCTATGAAATATCCATCAATACATAATACATCAATAAAGTAGTATTACAAAATAATGGGTACCAAAACTATGGCTAGAATCAACCCAAAATGGTTTCCAATTAAATGGGGTCTAGAAATTTTTTTGGGGGATACCACCCCCAAAACCCCATTTTTAACTCAAACCCCTACTTAGGGTTTGGCCTAGCCCTAAACCCTAGTGAGAATACATATAGAGTGTACAGTGCATTTAAAATGTACAATATTTGAAAATATATTATAATTTAGAAATAGGATCCATAAAAAAAATTATGAGTATTTAAAATGATTTGAATGAAGTTTAAGGACATAAAACATTCCTCTCCATGCATTGGTTGTAGCCTTGGTCATCTAGAATCACTTGGAAAGGAGCAATCATCATTTACTATCTAGAAATCTCTCTTTTCATGCACCTTGCACACTTGGCCTCAAAATTGGTATTAGTTTCTCATTAAAATACATGAGAGGAATATAATTATACCTTTAAATACCATACATGGCCTTATAATCATTAGGGACACCTTAAAAAGACATCCCCTTGAAGTTTTAACACCTTTCACTAGCTTGTCTAATATGCCAATTTTGATTAGTTGAGTTGAAGCACCTAGTTTGGAAACTTAAAAGTTTCCTCAAGGCATGAAATGACCATAGGGAGTTATAAAAATTATAAATACTCTCTCCAAATTTTATTTCATTTTTATACTCTTCTTATAGCCTCCACAGTGCTCAAAATAGTTAGAAAAAACATATTTCTCACCCCATCCATACAATTCCATACAAATCATTCTAATGGAGATTAGCCTAAATTATTACTCAAAAAAATCCAATACTTTTTTTGGTAAAACTATGCCATTTTTATGTATTATCTCCTTCATTTTCTACATCGAGTCTAGACTAGGGGTTTAGGAGGGTTTTAGGTGTATTTTGCTCTTAAGGTTGGTTCATAAAGGTTTCACATACAGTCTACAAATAAATTCTATAGAAGCATTGTTTAAGACCCTTGTGAACTCTTAAAAACTTTTGAGATTCCCATGCAAAGCCTTCAAAGAGATCTAAGCATTTCAACCTAGCCTATCAAGCTTGTTCTTGCTTTTCCTGCATGATAGTGTTGGTCTTGAGCCAAAAATGGCTTCCTTGATGTTTTCTCGACACTATAAAAGATTAAAAACCTCCTTATCCATCCCATAAACATGTTTCAGTAATATTTAAATCTCATCTCAAGGTGAAGTGATCATGACTCTCCTTTTGGACTTGTAGGCATAGCCATCCTAGTAGGTCTACCTTGTCCTTGAAGCTCAAGATGAGTTTTTATGGATTCCCTTGCATTATGAAAGCTTATAAACATCTAATTTTATCCCATATACATGATTTGGACCATTATAAAGTTTAATTATGTCCATAATTGAAATCGGCCTATTGTTTGGCCTTTTGGCATAACCATGCCTACTAGGTCTAACTACAACCTTAGGAGTATAAAGTACCCTATTGAGTTTCATCCCCTTCAAAAAGGTTATTTATAGACACAAATCCCTTAAAATATAGACACATTAGTTAATTGACTATTATTTTGTTCACCAAAGAGATTACCTATGGTTATTTCTTCCTCATAATCACTCATGAGAGCCTCTTTATCAGCCATAAATTGAATATGTTCTTCTTTACTTTCTTCTCTCAAGATGGGTTCCTCCTTAAGAAGGAATGATGTGAAATTCTGATGGATAGGCTCATGGATTTGAGGTGAAGGAGGTTTAGTATGAGATGTAGTGGAAGGTGAGGGATTTGGAGATGGAGTGTGGGATGAAGGAGAAGGCTTATGAATGGGTTTGGAAAAGAGGAAAGCACTAGTGAGCTCGTATGGAAGTGAATTCTCAAGATGATTAGGAGTAACATATAAATTAGCAAGAGATACATATTTCCAATTGTAATTTTGTTTACAATCCATGAAAACATTTAGTTTCATATGATGAGACTCATAGGAATGCTCTTGAGGTTGATAGACATCATAGTATAAATGATAGGGCTCATATTGAGGCTAATAGATAAGTGTTTCTTGGTAGCCATTCTCCTTGGATTGTCCAAAAACATGGTGTCCACATGGAGAGGGAAATAAAGGGCTATATGGCTGCCATGGTTCATAGGATTGAGAGCCATTTTGATAGGACTATTGAGGGGTAAAATGTGGTTCATAACAAGGCAAATTGTAGGACTGACATACTTCTTGAATGGGATGATTAAGGACGTGTTCATATTGATAGGGAATGAAAAAATATTGAAAAATCTCACCAACTTGTGTAAGATAAATATCAACATCAAAGTCAGCCATGAAAACTTCATTAAGAAGCAAATACATAAAGAATGGATATGATCAATCTTCAAAAGGAATACCTAGGCTGCTTAACCATCTGATCTATCTTTAGAGTCACCATTGATGCTTTGATAGATGCATCTAAAGACTGATTGTTTAGATATAACACCAAAAATCTCTCAGCCTCTTAGACCAATAGTCCCATTAGGTGTGCCAAAAACTATTGTCACTTGGATTTGCACCCCTTGAGGAGATTCTTAGCTCTCGTCATACAAGTGGCATAATGGAAACATCTCTCTTGTTATGGGTAAAAATTTGTTGAGATGAATATATATAAGGGATAGTTCCCTTGATGAACTATTTTAAGTAATTTCTTACCTAACAACTTTGGATGGGATAAACACCATAAAAAACAAGTATGTCTAGGTCACTATTTGATAGTCCTACTATAAGTCAACATTTTCACATTATGCAGATTGGAAGGTGACTATGGGAGGAAAAACAATAGTCTATCCCTCTCATTTGATGATCTTGGTGCCATGAATGTTCAATTGAATCCTTGTATACATCTTCATGGTTGGCAAAGGATAATTTACAATTTTGAGTGAAGGTTTCATTTAGACCAAAACCTTGTAGATTTCACTGTTTGTTTCTAGTGTCTAAATTGTAACTCTTAGGGCCTCTAAGAACCAATATATATTTTTCATCCCCCCTTAAAAATATGAAATATCATTTTCCTATATTCAGACTACAAGCTTAAATCATTAGGGGGCATTTAAATTCCTTGAAACTATGCTAAATGCTATATCCAAAACCCACAAGACCTCTATGTTCTCAATTTAGGGCTTATGTTTCTTGAACACAATGATTACCTCTTTACAAGTGAACTACATTTACATTTTTCACTTTGACACCTCAATCATGGTATGAAATGTTCCATTATAATGTTCAAACTTCCAATAAGTTCCCCATTGCTCCCACTTCTTCATATACTACCTCCTTCTACTATTCACACCACTTGTAGAGGAACATCTAACTAAGTAAGCAATATAACCTTATACAACATATGTATACTTGTATTTTAAAATGTATTTTGGATATTTTAATAAGTTTATAATAACCTTCCTCACTATCAAAATTCTTGCTTAGCTTAGACATTTCCCTTTCAATGTGATTGATCTCTATGAGGACCCTGTAGGTGGACTTAGGTTGCATTTAACATGTAGACTATGCACATAGGCAGTGAATTGGAACTATGTATGGTGTATGGGTCTTGAAAAACCATTTTAAATCCTTAATTATCCCTATAAAATCATTTTAAAACAACTTTAAAACCTTCTCTCAATGTGGAAAACTCCTCTAAATCACCTATACATGCTCATCAATATCTATCATGCTGTGAATATTGCATATGACTACAAATTTATGAAAAAAAAATTATAATGAAGATTGGAAGGTTAAGGGGAGAAATATCATGTTTAAAAAATTATAAAGGACCTATTCCAACTCACTAAAACCATGAATAATAATGAATATACAGAACATGGTGAAAATTTACCAAAAGCATAGAATGGGACTAGTCTACAAACTTGAGGTGATTGGACTCTCAAATAAACTCAAAAATTGAAAAAATTCATGGGTAACATTAGATAATGAATATAAAATTATCTGGAACTAACCTTATAAACTGGTCTATACATAATTCTCCAAACCAAGGCAAAACCCACAGGCTACAAATATTATCAGATAGATTTGAAAGGTCAACTTATTAGGAATGGTTTATAAATCTCAGACCACCATTAATCCTAAAAAACATAAAATTTAATATTAATATTGTATAATATACCCCTAAGATCATTTTTCCTAAAACTCCTTGTGCTGACCATACTAAGTACAAACTTGCAAGTCACTTATGATTGCCAAGAAAGGTGAAAACGGAGAAAAATAGTTTTAGCTAAAAATGACACTTCCAAAGTAAACCAAATGTGGAATTAAACATGGGGAATCTTAAGAGACACTTCTTTACCATTTCCCACATGGCATACTTCCCAAGGAGGCCGTATAAGTGTCAAATTCACCTTTTCCTTTAAAAAATCTACCTTTTTCTAAATAAATTGCCAATTTTTAGTTGGTTTCAGTTATTTAAGAATTCCTAATACACATGTCACATTAAATCACATTTTTAAAACTTAAAATTTCCCAATAAACTCATAAAAAGAATTAAATGCACCCTTTTGACCCCTAAAATAACTCAAAAAGACATGTTAGCTAATAAAATTTATGACCAAGCTAATATATCATTGAATAATATTAAATGGCCTATGAAACACCTCATGACAAGATTTTATTCCCCCTAAAAAATTTATAACACTATTTTTTTTACCTAGGGGTGCCCCAATTTAACCTAAAAGTCAAATTTGATCAACAAGAAGATGAAAATATTTTCAAGCAACACTATCCTCACCTTTTTGTTTAGGCCCCAAGACATGACCTATATTTAGGGTGGTGGGTGTCATATCCCACTTGGGAAAACCATGAATAATGTGACCATTATAAAGTTGTAATAATACATTTTATTGTATGATACTTGGTATTTGTTCATATTATTTACTTAATTTGTGAGCGTTATATTTTTATTATTTCACTTCATTTTGTAGTTGGATATACTTCATTTAGTATTTGATTTTGTTGATGATTATGTATAATTGGTAATATTAATGTAATTTTGTGATTTTATGTAAAATATAGGTGTTTGAGTTGGGCTTTGGGCTGGAATAATTCATCAAATTTTTACATCAACATCATAAAGGTAGAGTGTAGGATGATAGATTTATTTGACTATCCATGATTCCCCTCATTGATGTCTTGCATTGTATTAACCCAGTGTTGTGTGTAATTGTTATCATTTTTTTTAGTATCCATCATTGAATTATATATAATTTTAATTGATATGTTTGTATTAATTTTTATTAATGAATGCATACCCATTTGAGTATTTATTTTGAGAAACATAAGATTGTAATTGTTTTCAATGTTCATAATATTTCAATAGTGATTATAAAAGCCTATAAGATTTTTTAATGATTTTGTATGTTTCAAATAATTTTTGAATATATTTAATAATATGTTGATGAAAAAATTTCCTAATGTTTGATTTTAATAATCGTAATTTGCATGGCCACCTTTCTTGGTAAAAATGTCTTATTGACCCATGATGGGTCATGGGCACATATTGGTATTTGAATTTATTCAAGATAATATTATTTTGATTATTAGTGTTTTCTCATGGAAAAAGTGTTATAATGGTTAAAATAAAATTAATTTACCTAAAAGGAGATGTAATGAATGAGAATAACTAGAACAACCTTTGGAAACTCTCACATGCCAATGTTTTGGCCACTACTATGGTTGTAATGGATGATATTTTTTTAATTTATTCGACAAAAGAATTGATGCTATGTTGGTGTCCATGGAATCTAATAAAAGTCTTGATGTAATTTTTTAATTTTCCCAAACACACAATAATAAATAAATAGTGATAGAGTCTTGGAGTAGGAATAAAAAGAGGAAAATAAGAAGGCAGAGAAGAGAAAAAAATTAAAAAAGTTGAGTACTCATTATATTCATATATTTTATTTGTGTGTGAATTTGGATACTAATACTACCTTGTTTTTTTATTGTAAACCATATATTTATTTGAGTATTACATGAATATATATCCATCTCCTTGAAACTCCTCTGTAAACACCTAAATTTCATTTAGTGTCAAAATGCACCTAAATTTATTTAATAATTCTTCTTAAATTAATAAATGGCATTTACTCCTTAAAATAAAATAATTGAAAAAATTAACATATTTAATAAGTCAATTTTGCACCTTTAAATCCTTATTTTAAATATTTAAATTTGGATTTCCACCTATTCAAACCTCTCCCACCTTTTTCTCCCTCATCTTAACCAAATCCACAAAGTTTTCCACCTCTTATGACTCCTCCCCTAAGTTGTCAAGAAAATTGACTCAGTCTTGTTGAGTAAGCTAACCAACCCCATTATTTTCTCAACTAGATTAAAAATGTCTCCATCCTCATGGGTGAGGACTCATCCTACACCATTGATCATTTGGAGTATTGAAAAATTCCAAATGATCCTCCACTATTGGATCCTTTTCCAAGCTTATATAAATAAGCTTGCAAATCTCCATTTTCAAGTATCACAAATCTTAAGAGATCACAATCATATTCACAATTGTAATCATATTTTTGGAGAATCACATAAAGTGAATCAAATCTAATAAAATTCATACCTTTTCACCTAAATGATTCTCATTCTCTTTTTGAATTGGAGGAGTGAGCACCACATACTTGAAAGAGCAAATCAGATATACATTGCAATGGAGAAATCTTTTATTCAAAATATAAAATTTTGATTGTTATTTTATTTATTTATTTCTCTAGATTAGTTTAATTTTAGCTTAGATTAAAATTAGTTTAATTTATTTTAATTTCTAAATTTTAGTTCATACATTTCTGGCACACTCGGTGGGATACATATATCCATCTCCTCGAAACCCCCCCATTCAACTCATTAGAGTTTCCATATACATTAGTTATTATTGTACTTAGATCTAAACAAGATTGTTGAATCTTATGTAATTTTGTGTTTTATTTTGGAGGACATTGTAGGAAAAGAATTGTTATGTTCATATTTACATTGTATGTCATATATATGAAATAGATAATGATCATACAACCATGAATGGTTTTTGTGTAGATATGTTATTGAGTGTTATATATATTTATTTATTTAGACTATGTGTTTTCAGTTCTTGTAATATGAGTGTTGATCCTAAGGATAAATTAAATATAAGCTTACATGAGGTTATAATTCATTGTGTAAACATGACAAACCATTACACCTTGGATGAGACAATTTATTATACACATCATGTAGAGGAAAAATAAAATTCTAACCACAAGAAAAGAGTATGGAAATAATAAGATTCAACCTAAGTGTAAAGCATATATTCCTCCTATGAGTAATAACTTCGATAAATATGATCATAAGAATATTTTTTTTAGAATGAAAATAGTTATATAATATTTTAGGATTTAAATAGAGGTTCCAAGACTTAAAATTTTGTAAAATAAAATAATGTGAACCATAATTAGTAGCTAGGCAACTTTTGTGGCCAAGTCATTGGAGAAAATATAATACCTTTACCTCTAAAAATATTTATGGAATTTTAGGAATATAGTGATAATAATTAACATAAATAATATCTTCAGTTGTGAGGGGATCATCTAGTAAATCACTATGTTTATGTTGTTGATAACATAAATGTAGACTTGTTATCTATTCTAATAGAGACTAAAGGTATAAATTTTGGTTTTTCATAGATATTTTAATTTATTATAGTGAAATTTATAGTTTAATTTCAACTTATATTACTTATAAGTGCAAAAATACACCCTATAGATTAAGATAAGGATTAGAATTAGTTTTTGGCATTATGAAAAGAGTGGTTATTTTGGAATTCATAAAAAAATTGAACTAGATATGGTATTATTTAATACTCAATTAAACATATTGTAGGCTCCATTAGGGTCACATGACCTGGTTTTAGGCATGTAGTAGCTACAAAAACATCAAGTGAATCTTATATATTTTATAAAATGGGTGCAATGTACTTATGATGTTGGTAACCATGTGGAGATCCAAGGTGTCACAAGGCTCTTATCTAGAAACATTCTTTCATCTATGTATATTAACATAATAGTAAGAAAAGGGTGAAAAAAATTTATTGTGCAACTAAATGAAATTTCTAAGGGGAGGGAACTTACTCTACAATACTATCTGGTCTTGATAGAATTTGAAGATTTATTCCCCAAAGAGCTTTCAAGTTTTCCCCTTCGTAGAGAGATTGATTTTTATATAGATAGTGTACTGAGATACACACTTACATTCAAATCCTCATAGAAAATAAATGTGTAAGATTTGTAAGAGATTAAATTATAGCTATAATATCAAACAAAATAATGGATGATTAGGCCAAGTGTATCATCAAAGGATCCACAAATGTTTTTTTCAATAATAAGGATGGTACCTTAAGACTTAACATTAATTATATAATAATTATAAATTCACTATCAAGAACAAATACATTATCCCTATAATTGATGATATTTTCGATCAAATGAAGGATGTTGTTGTGTTTTCTAATAAATATCTTCAATTTGTGTATCACCAACTCCACGTCGACTATGAAGAAGTGAATAATTTTTTTTTAAGAATAAGAAATTATGAATTTATTATCATCCCTTTTGGGTTAACTAATGTCCTCGATGCTTTGATGAACTTGATGAATAGTGTATTCAAATACTTACTAGATTAATTTGTTCTATTATTTATGGATGACATTTGTTATGCTCTCAAAATGGAATAGACATTAACAACACCTATTATTGGTCTTGAATAGACTAAGACAACATAAATTATTTGGTAATATTTATAATATCTCTTTTTTCTAAAGCAAAATTCATTACTCATGGAACATTATCTCTAAAAAATGTCTTTGAGAAGACTCTACAAAAATTAAATCCATTATTGAGTAGCTTGATCCTAATAATGTGCATGAAGTGCATAATTTCATGGGTTTAACTAGGTATTATATAAATTTTTTGTCAAAGACTTCTTAGGAATTGATAAGCATTTTAGTTCATTGTAGAATTAGGGAAATAATTTTTTATGGAATCCTCAATGTGAGAAAACCTTTCAAAAGTTGAAAGAGATGATAAATTTTGATCATATTATAGTTATTATATATCCTAATAGAAACTTTGAAATATAGGTTGATGCTTGTAATGTTAGAATTAGGGTTGTTTTGAACCAAGATGACAAAGTTTTTGCCTATGAACAAAACTATCAAAATAATAATCTTGAATTTATAGTTGTGGTTCATGATTTCAAGAAATGGAAACACTTTTTCTTGGAAAGCACTTTAAGGTAAATTTTGACCATCACAACCTTGTGTATTTTTTTTTCTCAAGATTAAATAAATGTGAGAAAACATAGATGGTTATAATTTATAAGTGATTTTTATATTAATATTTCATTAAAGGCAAAGAAAATATAATAATTTATGCTCTTATTAAAAAAATGTATCTTTATGTAAATTATATTTTAAGGTCATTTTTCATGGAGTCTATTATAATTTAGTAACTTATAGTCCTTGAATGTAGAAAAATTTGTACATAATTAGTAAAAAAATCAATGGCTAATTCTTTTTTGAAATTTTTTTGGACATAGATAGACTTATAAGATATCAAGGAAGAATATTTATTCCTAGATATAGAAATAAAAGGTAACTAAAATGGCACATGAGTTGAAAATGTTCTAGTTTTAGATTGGATTAAAGAAGGATGTGGTTACCTTTGTATCAAAAAATTTGGAATGTCAGCATGCCAATGCTTAACACTACCATATAGGTGGTTTTTTATCCTCATGTTACTCATAAAATTGAGTGGCTTATGATTTAAATGTAATTTATCTTAGGACTATCTAAGTATCAAGGTAGGTGATACAGAGCATCATAAGGTGCAAAGTAGGTATATGTGTTTAAGAAGTTTCATATGATCATTTTTTAATCTTGTGTGGATGTTAGGAGTATCATAGAGTAACATATGATTTATTGTAGTAATTATAAGTCTTTTTTTAGTTTTTTTATAGGACGTTTGAGTTTTCTCACCAAAAAGTGAAAATTTAAAAAATTAAATGTTGTAATTAGGCCTAGAGTGATGTTTTGGGTTTTGTGAGAAATCTAATGTTAGTAAATGTTTGTAATGGGTATAAATAGGTCATATAAGGTGTTTAATGGGTTTATTAATTTTAATAAAATTAAATAAAAATCCAAATAAATAAAACAAGAACTTGTAACTACCACTTACATGGATTTGGCAAGAAAAAAGAGTTTCTTCAAATGTTTGGCATCTTAAAAGAGAATAAAAATGCACGTTAAAGGGTAATGTGTGTTGTAGGATATTATTATAAATTATGAGGATTACATATATTCATAGGATATAGAGGTGGAGGGAAGGAAAGATGAATATCTAAATAACTCTACCCATCTTTATGAAAATTTTGTATATGATAATGTATATGTTTTGGAAAATTGAATAAAGAAACATGTTTGAAAAACTATTATTGAGTTTAAACAATTAATTTGACTTTAATTGATGTGTTTTTGTTAATATTCATGTTTGTATTATGTTTCCATGATCATTTTTTTTATATCAAGGTGATAACTTATATCCCAATCCATTTGAGAACACTTATGTGCTAACACAATCAAGAAATACAAGGAATGAGAGGTATGTTTGATGGTTGTGAGTAGATATTTGATTTTTTTTCAATACTAATAATTTTATATATTTTTTATTTATCATAAAAATTCAATTTAATTCCCAACAATCTATTTTAAATGTAAAAGACAATCAAACCTTCACATGCAATCCTAAAGAGAACTCAAAATTCTAAAATTTGCTTGTTGGGAGTGTTTTATGATTGTACATGAAAATATAACCATTATATAAGTATAAGGAAGTAAATAAAAAATAAAAAATAAAAAAATAAAATAAAAAATGGAATGATATTATGAAATTTCATCAACCTCAACTTATGCAATTTATAGTGCTTACTACCTTGTCAACAGTAGACCTAGGGTTTGAAAATGGAATCTAAAAAAAAATTGTTTAACCAAACAAAAATTGATAAATATATTGGATATATTGTATTTTTATTTTATATAAAAGATTCATATTTTTTTAAGTTGGTACCTAACCATACAATATGGTCTCCAGGACACTGGGAATAAACTAGGCCTAAAGAGACCTCATTATCAAGGAGGTTGTACGAGAAAAGGTACCTCCCTTAAGATTTGAGAATTTAAATTTTATGTGAAGCTAAAGGGGGATAATGGGTATGCATAAAAGGTTTTATTTTTCATGGAATATTTGTATATTTTTCCCAACTATTGGATTTGTCCTAAAAGAGGGTTACAAGGAAAGAGGCATAAAGAGATAAAGAGTAGTTTGGTTGAGAGTTCTAAATCAAGGATTGAGTATTATGTTTAAATACATATATGGGTTATAAAATTAATGTGAAAGGCCATATGAGATATATTTTATAAGACAATAAACTTGAAATCATGAGTTAGGCTTTTAGTCCTAAGAATCTACATGAGAAGGAGCTAGTTTGTGACAGAAGGGAAAGTGAAGTTTTGTAATTATTATATGAGATGATGGTGTGTGTACTAAGAAGGGGAGAGAGTGTTAATTAATATGATAGATATGATGTATGATATGTTTCTATATAATAAAGGACTATATGCATGCAAGAGGCTTAGGAGACTAGTATTGTGATGAATGTTTAAGAAGAGAGTTAAAGATTACAAGTACCTACATGATAAAGTAATCAGAGATGAATGAAGGACTTAAATTAAAAAATCAGAGTTATTTAATTAATTATTATGTTTTAATCAAAACATACATCTAGTGGTATCAAACTAGGTAATTTATTAGTATAGTTTATGATTTTAAATATGATAGGTTACTATTTTAGGTTGTTGAAGGTTTCTATTTAATATTACATGAAGCTAAGTTGTAAAAATGATTTATAAAGGAAGAAAAAGGTAAGAGTTTAGTGGTATATCATCCCTAATAATATACCTATAAGAATCTCAATATAAGAAGATAAGAGATAAGAGAGACTACATGTGAGAGTTGTTATTCCAAGGTGAAGAAGACTTGGACAAGAGTGTCAATAGACTAGGTCAAGGAGAGAACCTAGGTTGAGACATAAAATCAAGATGAAGGATACTTTATTGTGAGAAGATAAAGATAGAAAATGAAAATTAGAGGAATGTATTTGATGAGTTAGAGTACCACAATGAGAGAAAGAGGAATGAAAACCCAAAGAGAAAGGAGTTAGTTGTTGAAGATGAGATGAGTGAGATAGATCAAAGGTTAGAGAGGATAATGATCTTGGTGTATCTCATGAAATAAGAGGAGAGTAAATGGTATGGATGGGTTATGAAGAACAAGATAGTTAAGTGGCATATAAGGATACTCATGGAGATAAGAAGAAAGGTTGTCATGAGAGACAATGAGAGGAAAAAGAAGTTTCTATGTAAGAATATCAAGGAGGAGATGAGGAAGTTCATGAGAGATGAATAAGTTGGTGAAAAATATGGAGGTGAGTATCACCTTTTTAATAAGTACATATTAATGGAGATAAAGTAACCTAAGAAGGAGAATATGAAGGCAAACAAACCTCAAGTTTTTAAATCCAATGATATCTTGTCATGTGTAGGTATAAAAGTGAAGAAGGAATAAGTCCATGTAGAGGAAATTAAACTTGAGAGTATGAAGGAAATAAAGAATAAGCATCATGATTATGTAGAATAAATATAATTTAATCAACAATATGGAGAGAAGATTTATGAATATCAAGATTCAGAAGATGTATTGAATGAATCAATAAAAGAGGTGGAAGATCAAAGCTTTCTTTTGAATAATGATGATATTATGAGTGTTGATAAGATTATTCCAATATTTGATGAAAAACATCTCTTTAAAGAGATAAATTAGCTTAAATATGGATGTGAAGGTGATGAATAGTTACTATAGGAGCAACATGATCAACCATTTGTGTATGGGATCTAGAGTCAATTATAGGCAGAATTGGTAGCTTTGGATCATGCCATAAATGAAAAAAGATCAAATATGTCCTAGAATAGTAGATAAAGAGTTAAGAATTTGGAATGAGTCAATGGGGACTCAAAATAGAGAAATAGTGATGTCTAAGGTAGCATACATCATGGAAAAGTATGGTATATTAGTTGACTTATATAATGGAAGAGTGTCTAGCTTGACATAATAAGGAGATAGAATTCAATTACAATATAAGGTACATAATTTAAGAGAGCACAAGGAATAATAGGATTTGATTTAGATAAAAATTATTAAATAAGTTGAATATGACTTATTATATTTCCTAAATCAAGGTAAAGAGAAATTTAGAGATATCATAAATGAGATAGAGGCAAACTTTGAAGATGAAAGAAAGAAGATTTCAAGGGCAAGGAACCTGATGCCTATAGAGACACATCAATAATAAAAAATTGTAGGTTATACAAGGGAAAAATATTAGGATCAAGCCATGAATTTTATCCAAGAAGGTAGACAATAATTGGTACAAGGTAAACCAAACCAAGTTGCAAGACAAGATATGCTGGGCATGGATTCATGTAAGATGATCAAAGAAAGAGTATTGTTAGCCAATGTTGTAAGTAAAGAGTAGAGGTTAAGAGGACATGATATGGAACTCAAGAATATGAGATATAATCCTATATAATCTTGTAATAAGTATACAAAAGTAATAGAAGGTGGAAATAACAAAGAGTTTCTTGAAGAGACTATAAAGTTTCATGAGTATACTTTGATGAGCACTAAGCATGATGGTGCAGGTATAAATATGAAAGAGAAGGATTCAATCCATGATCATATGTATAAAAGAAGAAAAGAGGAAAAAAACTCATGATAGAGCCAAGGAATGAGGAGGATAGCCATGATCCTCACAAATGAATTGATTGGAGGAATACTGCATATTGGGAAGAGGATAAAATCAGTTCAAATACAATCTAAGGAAGGAGTGAGAGTAAGTTAACATGGATAAAGAAAAAAGAGGGAAGTATTAGCCCAAGGACTAGTTAAAATATCATGTCAAGAGATGAATAAAAAATTATCATGGATGGAGATCCATAGGAAAGTAAGCTAGAGAGAAAGCAAAGGAAGAAAGAAAAAGGTAAGAGGTTACCCTATTCAATAGGTAATATTACAGCTGAGTTGAATGAGTTACCATTGCAATATGAAAAAATAAATCTATGAGAAGACTCACTATGAGATGGTGGAGTGTAATGAGAAGGAAAACAAAGAGAATATAATTTAGAGAAAGATAAAGGTGAATATATATAAAGAGCCATTAGAACATGATGACAAAGGAGGAATCATGGTTAAGAAGTAATACCAGCCAAGAGTGTATAAACCAAGCATGACAAATAAAGAAGAAAGTTATGGATTAAGAGAAATATTTAAGAATGAGAATCATCCCTTAGAGGTATATCATGATGAATATAATAAAAATATATAGGAGATAGAATATGAAGAGATCAAGAAGTTGCAACAAGTTATATACTTCATGGAGATAGGGGATGAGTTGGTAAAGAAGCAAGGCAAAGCAAGAAGATAAAGATACAAGAACTATATGAAGATAAATTAAAAGGATAAGAGGATAATTATAAATAATATCTCAAAATATCATAAGAATAATAATTTAAAATAAAGGAAGAAGCTAGAACAAATTCATTTGATTAGGAGATCAAACTTTTCCCCCTTAGGGAGTATGATGCAGAGCATCACAAGGTATAAAAGAAGTAAATGTGTTTAAGAAGTTTAATATGACCATTTTTGGTCTTTTTTGGGTGTTAGGAATCTCATAGGGTCCACTATGATGCATTTAAATCATTATAAGTCTTTGGTGTAGTGTGTTTCTATGACTTTTGACTTTTTTAGCCAAAAAGTAAAAATTTAAAAATTTGAATGTTATAACTGGGCCTAGAGTGATGTTTTGGGTTTTGTGAGAAATATAAGGTTTTAAAATGTTTGTAATGGGTATAAATAGGTCATATAATGTGTTTAATGGGTGTATTAATGTGTATAACATGAAATATCAATTCAAATCAAGAAAATAAGAACTTGTAACTACCACTTACATGGATTTACCAAGAAAAAGGAGTATCTTTGCATGTTTGATAGATTAAAAGAGAATATAAATGCATGTTAAAGGGTAATGTGGGTTGTAGGATATTATTATAGATTAGTAACATTGTATATAGGTGTAGGAAATAGAGGTGGATTGAAGGAAAGATGAAGATTTGAGGAACACTTCCCATCCTTGTGAAAATTTTATAAATGATAGTGTATATGTTTGGGAAAATTGAATAAAGAAATGTGTTTGAATAATTATTTATGAGTTTCATGGATTAATTTATCTATAATAAATGTTTTTTATTTTTATATTAAATATTTTATTATGTTTTTATGATCATTTTTGAGATATCAAGGTGATAACTTACAACCCAGTTCATTTGAGAATAATTTTGTGATAATGCAATCAAGAAATTCAAGGAATAAGAGGAATGTTTGATGGTTGTGAGTGGGTATTTGATTTTTTTTGAATCATATAAATTGTATATAGTTTTTTATGATGAGAATAAGTCACTTGAATCCCTATAAATCCATTTAAAATGCAAAATACAATCAAACCTTCACACATAGTCCTAAAGAGAACTCAAAATTCTAAATTTTGCTTGTTGGGAGTGTTTATGATAGTAAATGAAAATATAACCATTGGAGAAGTATAAGTAATATTTTTTTTTCAAGTGGAATGAGATTATGAAAGTTCATAATACTCAAATTGTGTAATTTATAGTACTTTTTGCCCTGTCAACACTAGCCCTATGGTTTGAAAATGGAATCTTGAATAAAATTTTCTTAACCTAGCCAAAATTGATTAAAAAATGGTTTCTATTGTATTTGTATGTGATATATAGGATTTAGGTGTTTTTAATTTGGTACTTGACTATACATTATGGTCTTTAGGAATGTGGGAGTAAATTAAGCCTAAAGAGACCTCATTGGCAAGGAGGGTGTAAGAGAAAAAGTACTTCCCTTGAGAGTTGAAACTCAAATTTTTTTGGTAAAACTAAAGGAAGGTGGATAATATGTATAAAAAACATGTTTATTTTGTATATAAGATTTATATATTATTCCCAAATAATAGATTTGTCTTGAAAGAGGTTATAAGGAAATTAGCCTAAAGAGAGAAAGAGTAGTTTGGTTTAGAATTCTAACTTGAGGATTAAGTATTGTGTTTGGATATGTATGGGGGTTGTAATATGAAATTTAAAGTCCATGTGATAACTATTTGAGAAGATTATAATCTATAAATCATGAGTTAGGGTTTTAGGCCTAAGAAGCTAATGAGAAGGAGCTAGTTTGTGAAAGAAGGGGAAATGAAAATTTGGAGTTATTGTATGAGATAATGGTGTGTGTAATAAGGAGTGGATAGAGTGAAGATGAAGATGATATATATTATGTATTATATGTTTCTAGAGAAAGGAAGTCTAGATGCATGTAAGAGGCTTAGGAGCCTAGTGTTGTGAAGAGTATTTAAGAAGAGAGTTAAAGATTGTAATCAAATACCTCCATTAAAAATCAATCAGAGATGAGTGAAGAACCCAATTGAAAAAACAAGAGTCAGGCATGAATGATAAGGTTGTATGCATCTGACCCTACATCAGTAGGTATGACATAATATTAGTGGTAAATTATAAATTTACTAAATTTATTCTCTTTATTGAAAGAAATATTATTGACGATGTTCTCAATATTTCTAAAACATTTGTCAATAAAATTATTCAACTTCATGGTGTTTTGAAAGTCATTATCTTAGATATTAAAAAATTATTTAATTCAAGGTTATGGCAGGCCTTGACTACTACCTTGGAAGTAAGATGAACTTTAGTTAAGCATATCATCTGAAAATGCATGGCCAAACTGAGAGGATAAACCATTTTGTGAAATATATGATGATGACGTATGTCATTTACTATCTATGTAAATGGGATGATTACCTCTATTTGGTTTAATATGATTACAATACCACATACCATTATGTTTTTATGATGCAACCTTTTAGATCCTTAAATGGGATGAAGTGTAGAATTCCCTTTGGTTATGATGGTTTGGAAAATTGAGTGGTTGCATGCCTTGAGACTTAACAAGAGTATGATGATAAATTGGATATTATTAATCAAAGACTAAAAGTTACCTATTACATACAAATGATCAATGTTAATCTAAAAATATCACTAAGAGAGTTTTAAGTTATGGATAAAGTATTTGTGAGGGTTAGAGCCCAAAACATGTCCATAAAGTTTGCTAAGGAATCCAAACTAGATCCATGTTTTGTTGGTCCATTCACCATTATGGAAAAGATTAACATGGTTTCCTACCATATATATCTTTATAATATTATTTATATGATATTTTATTTTTTTTATATGACAGTATTGATAAAATATGTTTATAATATGTCTCATATTTTGGATTGGAATAATATTCAAGTGGTGGAAGAGGAGAACATTCAATTGAACCCAATTAAGATCCTGGTCCATTGTAATGATAACCTAAAAAATAGGGAATTAACAAATGTCAGTTCAATTCAACTAATTGAGTGAGAAAATTATCACCTAATAAGATGAAAATATATTCAATTTGCATTATACTCACCTCTTTTTTAAGCCTTGGGACAACTCTTTTTCTTATTAGGGGAGAGGGAGTGGGGGATGGGTATCATATCCTACTTGGGAAGACTTTGAATAATGTTCTTATTATACTATTATGATAATCCATTTTTTTATATATAATACTTTTCATATTTTTATAATATATACATACTTTATGAGCTTCATATTTAAGTATTTTAGTTAATACTTTAGCTTGATACATTTCATTTAGTATTTGATTTGGTTGATGACTGTGTAGATATGGTACTATTGATTTCATTTTATGATTTTAGGTAATATTCACATGACTGAGATAGGTTTGAGGATGTAATAATTCATATAATTTTTTTGTTAAAATCATATTGGTAAGTTATTTCAAGGTAAATGTAGATATAAATATGACTATCCATCATTCCACTATGTGGTGTATTGTATTGTATTATATTGTATTGTGTAAACCCATTGTTGTGAATAATCATTATCATTGTTTTTTAATGTGCATTATTTTATTATATAAAATTGTGATCCATATTTTTTCATGAATGTTTATTATTTAATCTATGCCCATTGTATTTTTTATTTTGAGAAAAATAATCTAGCAATTATAGTCAAGGTTAATAAGATTACAATAGTCAATTGTGAAATCGTATAAGATTTATTAATGATTTGAAATGTTTCAATGATTTTGGCATAAAATTGATCATGTTTTGATTAAAATATGTCCTATTTTTAAATTTTCATCATCCTAATTTGCATGGACTCCTTGATTAATAAAATGTTTTTATAGACCCTTGATGGAGTCATGGGCATGTGTTGGTATCTGACTTTAGTGGAGTTAAAAATATTTTTTATTATTATAGTTTTTGCATGGAATTTTTTTATAATGGTTAAAATTACATTAATTAACCTTTAATGATATGGATAATAATAATAAAAATAATCTAGGGTTACTCTCAGAGGCTTGTATTTTAGTTGTTGTCGTGGTTGTAGTGGAAGCTATTTTTAACATATTTAATGTAGAATCCTTGATGTTATATAGGTGGCCATGGAATCTAGTGAAATTATTTATGGTAGTTTGTAATGTTCCAAGACACACAATAATAAATAACTTATTAGTGATAGGGTGTTGGGTAAGGAAGTGTCAAAGGAATATAAGAAGGCACTAAAGAGACAAGAATTACAAAAGTTAAATTTTAAAAGTATTAATTATATTCAAATATTTTCTTTGTGTGTGCACTTAGATAATATAATTTATTTTTTTTCAAAAAACCTAGGTGGATGTGAGGTATTTTTTAATATATATCCCTCTCATCAAACCCCCCATTCACTTAATCATATTTTACATGTACAATATCTATTATTAGACTTAGATATGAATGAAATTATTGATGTTCATGGTAGGTTGTGTTTGCTTTAGAAAACCCTTGTGGGTGAAGCATTATTTGGTTCATCTCATCTTAAGATGGATTATATATGAAAATAATAGTGAGAATACAACCATGAAGGATTTATGTGTTGATATGATATTGTGTGTTAGCTATTTCTTTTTGTTTGAACTATGTTTTTAATTCTTATAGTATGATTGTTGATCATATGTGGAAATCATATACTTTATGTAATTATGATATTTTTTGAACCCTTTATCTCATTTTATAATATGAATTTTAAATTCTATTTGATGAAATCTTAAAATGCCAGACTGGTGGTTGGGGTGGGTAGGGATACCACCATTGGAGGTGTTCTATTTACACATTTATTTTTGTTCTTGTTCATGCACAATGGAATAATTTATGGAGTGAATTTATAGTTTTATTATCTCTATTATGAATTTTAATTATCTCATGGTTGTGATAATTATCCTTGAGGCATAAGGGCATATTAAAACTCTTCCTTGTAATTATATTTGAATATTGGTAAGAGAATTTGGATTGTTCTTATGATGCACTAGATATTAGGATTAAGTTATACTTTATTAATATGTTGTATAACTTAGGATAGAAAAATGAGAACATGGGTAACTTATCTCAATAATATATCTAGCATTATAATCTAAGTATGTTGTTTAAATGTATTGTTATTCAATATTTATAATACTCTATCAAGCAGACTTCTTAACTGTATTGTGTTTTGTTTCATGGAATAACATGACTTTGATAACTTATTGTTATGGATACAACACTTTGGTAAAATAAGTTATGATTTATTGATTATATGATAGATTATTTTGAATCTTTATTTGTTGAAAATATTAGTTTGGATTTGACATTTTCACTCATGTTTTAGCTAAGAGTCTAGGATTAAAATGTTTACATTGACAAGATTCATTGATTTCTTGTCTTGAGTTGGTATGGATGTAACATGTATGGAATTTAGTTACACATCATGTTCAAATCATGTTTTTTGGACCTATCCATAAATATACTATAATGATAGGCCTAGTAGTCTTGTTACTTCTTAGTGTAGTTGTAGTATGCATTGGAAAATATGTATTAACATTTGGATCTAGTGTGTCTTGATTCTTATATGATTGTATAGGTATAAATATGGAAAATAATCAATAGATTTGGATTTATATTTGGATATTGAGGAAAATAATCCATATTTTTGACTTGATTTATGATTGTCTTAGATTAATTAAAATTTGAAGGCAATCACCATAAGCCTTGAACTGAGCAATCGTGACCTTAATATTAGATTATAGGAAGGTTTTAATGAGGGATGGGTGTTTTAAATCCTAATTATTAATATTTAAATTTTATTATGGAATATTTTTCCCATGAAAGAGTGGATTGTAGTCATTATACTCCATGGAAACACATTTCCTTATAAGCATTAATATTGTTGGTAAATTATACTCTTATTTTTAGGTGATTTGGGTTTATGGTCTAACTTCTAATTATTTATTAATATATAAACTATAATATATCATTATTAATTACATTTAATAAAGTTTAATAACATTTTATGATGACTATGGTTTAATTTACAATTGTCTAAACAATGTACATTGCCTTAGATATTGTGAAGGATTTATAAGATCTTGTTAGAGATTGGGACCATTTGGAACACTTTACCCTTGTAAATTTTAGGAATAATATAGTAATGATAAATTTAATTTTTAAATTAATACTCTTAACCATAATATTATCAAGAATAAACATGTAAATAATGTGGCTTTACTAATATCACATGTTGGGAACATTTAACATAAGTATATTTCTTATATGGATTAATGTAAGGTTTGTTCAAGTAAATCATTTATAGAATGAAGTGAAGACTATAGTAATATGTCCTAAACCCTATTTTAGTCATCTATGACATCAAACATCTTATGATTGGTTTTATGACTATTATAGAATTATCAGTTTTCTTGAAATGTAATCTTGTTATCTTAAGAATTCTTCAAGATTTTACCTCTACTAAAACTCAGTTATAATTTGGAGGTCAATACCTCATGAAAGTTGAAGTGGGTAATAATGAACTCTTTTATATCTATGATAGGAATTTTAAATAAATAATTTACATGAGTTCATTAGGTTTTTATAATTTTATACATAGTTAAATGTTGGAATCTGAGTATCATAACCCTAAAAAGTGCAAAAGAGTGTGCTTTATTTTTGGAGTAAAAGTGGGAAAAAAGTAATAACCCATGTAGAATATAAATGGTTAAAAATTGTAAGTAAAATTATTATATGTGACATCATGGTGATAAGTGGCTTGGAAATAAGGTGTGATAAATAATTTGGTTAGAGAAAACTAATAG
This sequence comes from Torreya grandis, assembly GCA_037957365.1. Classification (NCBI taxonomy): domain Eukaryota; kingdom Viridiplantae; phylum Streptophyta; class Pinopsida; order Cupressales; family Taxaceae; genus Torreya; species Torreya grandis. Next base: position 359,077 of record JARHVA010006153.1, on the reverse strand, counting down.
TATTGGGTAAGCTAATCTAGATTTATGTGAAATATTATATCAAACATGATGGTATAGTAGGTTTATTGATTCTAGGATACATATTGTATTCAGAAATATGATACAATAAAATATGAAGACCGTGTTATTGGTGGCTAGAAAAAATGACTATACCAGGTAGGCTAGTACATTAAGGGATAATTTGGTTAAATCTAGCCGATATGGTTGGATTTGAATCTTATTATGTATCATTCTAGGTGATAAAATTAGGTAGAAATATAAATATGTCAATATAGTTTATTTAGTTTTAAAACATAACTAATTATATTGGGATGGTTAATTTAGTTCACAAACATACAAAATGGTATCAGGGTGGTTGATACAGTCTATAATGCAAGAAAACTAAAATTAAACTAACTATTTATGAAAATCAAGCTATGGAGGTTAATTATTAAAGGATTTTATTTATTTTTAGGATATCAGATATATTTATCTCAATTGTAAATAGTGAATATGGCCATGAGGTAACTAACCACAAAGAATTCCATTTTACTATGGCCACACTATCTTGTCTTTGAGGTACATTGAGATTAACTTTTGTGGACTAACCATGTACTGGTGAACTAGATAATTTAATGGATGTATAACTTCCTAACACTAAAAACAAGGAATCTTATGAATTTATAATATAGTGTAAGGCAAGTGTAAATTAAAATCTATGTATATTTTTATCTAATGGATTGAGTATTGAGCCCTCACACCATGACATAGGTAAAAATCAAAATCACTTGGATGAGAATAACATATCCTATTTAGTGTTAATATTTTTAGAAGACATGTTATATAAAATTAAAAATAAATATCAAAAATAGTATATGTCAACAACTAAATCTATAACATGCAAATAAAATGGTATCAACTTGGTTGATATATTCAAAACTTATAAAACTTAAAATGATTACATAAAACTATATCAGGTTGGTCGATATATTTTTAAATAAATATATAACTATATAAATCTTGTTGAGATAGTATAGATAAAAATATAATGGTACCATGTGTATACACATAATATTTTAAAAAATTTATCAATTAATGATGCTCTCTACGTACATGCCCTAAGGGGTACACTGAGAAAGGGGTGGGTAGACCATTGGTTCTTCATAGGATTATTGTACCTTTTTCCACTTGCTATCTACATACTTATCTCCCAAAAACCATTCTCTTAAGTTCTGTTTCCCATTTTACACACTCCTCTAGTAATTTCCCACCTTCATTATCCCTTTTCCTAACTAAACCCCTCTTTGACAATTTACATGACTATGTCAGCTGCATCAACCTTGTATTATTATTGACAAAACTTATTAAGGGTATAGGTCAGCCCTTAGCTGACCTAGTCTATGACCTAGTAAGTTTTGATCAATTACAATACTAAGTCAATCGAGTTGACCTTGTCGAATGAAACTTTAGAAAGGGTTTAGGGTTAGATTTGCCTATATAAACATAATATTTTTTCCATTTACAATAGAAGAGAATAATAAGTAAGATATATTGTGCATGTGCTTATCCACTATTCTCCTTGAGGAGAAAGATTAGGGTTTCATAATTTATTTGGAGATACGGATCTTGTCTTGTGGAGAAGTCTTTTGGATGCTTTGATAGGTTATGTATCCTAGAGATAATTTATCCTTATCATCTTTACATACCAAAACCAACTCTTGCAAAGACCCTTTTCCAAGGGAGAGATTGAGGCTTGATGGGTTCATCTTCGAAGGTAAGTATTCATAACTTTGTTCCTCCTTTATAAGAGTAGATAGATATACATTTGCACTTTTCTTCCATGTATTAGGATTTCGTATACATTGAAGTGAGTATATGTATTTTATGCATGTTTAATTTTAGTGTTTATTACCCCCCCACTTTGTGCCACATGATTTGGTGAGCACTATATTAGATTTTGATTTACTTGTCATTAGTTTAGTGAATATGAAAACATAAGACCTAGCTAGGGTTACTACATAGTTTTTCTTGACTAGGGGTTTTAGAACCCTCCCTAATGATATTATTGTGGTAAGAAATCCCTTGATTAGGTGTAGAAGATCCATATTGGTCATGACCTCGATTATCTAAGGTATCCTCAATGTGAAGTGTAAGTAGGATATATCTTCTCTAAGCTAGGATTGGTTTGTAAAATCTATTGCATTCCTCATTTCATACATTATGGTGAACTCGATGTGAATCTAACCATTGTAGGTTTTATTTCATGCTTTTAATTTCTATCATTTATTATTTTTCTATATTTATGATACTAGGTCGACCAAGTCAGTATAGTTCTAAATTTTATGTGTAGGTTTAACACATAATCATATCAAAATGGCTTTATTATTTCTATGCATGTATTAATAAAATATAGGTTACTAGATTGAATAGGTCAACACAATACTCTTCTTCAGTTTTAGATAATAAACTATGTTGAATAAGTCAACTTAGTCTCCCAGTCAGTATCTATAAAAATAAAGTCATGTAGGTCAACTTAGTCTTATAGTCACCATCTAGATAAGAAACTAATTCAACCAAGTTGACTCAATCATCTTAATAGGATTCAACAAATTATATTTTCATATAAATAGGTTGACCCAATTGACATAGTTGGCAAAACTTGCAAGCATCATTCAAGGCACTTCAATAAAAAAATTACAATTTTCAACATATTCTAACCCACCTAGGTTCCTTTATTTATCTCTCTCTCAATTCATTACGTAATTATACTTCTATTTTGTGTAAGTTTATAGTCTTAAAAATTACAATCCTATAATAAACTAAGTTGACCTGGTTGACTTAGTTATAGCCTATCTTATATCTCAAATACTAAGTCAACTTGGTCAACTTAGCTATTAATAACTCTTACACAAAATAGTAGCAATCCTATCAACTCTATTATATATTTTTTGCATATAGTGTCATATGAACCAACTCTATACCACTCTTAATTTGGGAATTTATAACTATATGTTAGTAATTAATTCACTCACATTTTATAATTAGGTGTTTTCTAAAAATACCATTTATTCGCACTATTTTTCTCTTTTTTTAGACACTAAAAAATCACACAAATATCAAAATGCATTTAACATTTGCATTCCCAAGGCCTACTTACTTAGATTTCATCACTAAGGGGGAAACTAACTTGGTTTTATGGCTGAGTAGAAACACATGGTTAATGGTATATAGTGTCAAAGCACCCAACATCCTTATCACTTGTTCAAAAATTGGGAAACCATAGATTTGCAATCACGAGTCTATAGATTTGCAATCATGAGTCCATATATTTCCCACATGAAGATAGATTATTGTTTGGTAATATCATGCCCTGGCCACATGGGAGAAACCAACCACTTTACCGAGCCACATAGCTTGAGATCCATTTGCCACGTCCCAAAAATGTGAGAATAGACATGCCAAGTCAAAGATCAAAATTTAGTTCTAATAATGGTTTCAAGTCTGAGTTTTAGTGGTGGCACATTGTAGATCTCATCTAGAGCTTTACAACTCTTTTCAAGGTTTGAAAAACAGACACTGTATGCAAAAGTTATAGGCCGCTGAAGTTTGGTTTGACAGATAAAAATTTGGTGTCAAAAGATGATGTGGCACAATGAGGGCAAACCAAGTGGATCAATCAAGGGGTGACACATGGAAGTTAATGGGAGAACCAAATTTCCATGCCATCCAACGTTTTTCCAAGTCAAAGCCATGCCATAGACCTCAGGATTACATACTATGCATTGGAAACTGTGAGAGTGTACCACGTCTGGCCTTGCCACATGCCTCGAGGTTGGAGATGAGACCGCGTCCTATGCCATGAGAAGAGGACAAGGCTTAGCTTATATAATAAGCTTGGAACCCAACCAACAACCAAGCTATATTTGGTGCCTCAAGCCCACCAAAAGGGGGGTGTTAGCATTATGCAAGGAGGCCGCTCAACTTTTAAACCCTGGAAAACTATTCCAACTTACAAATGTGGGATAAAGGAATAAGTCTAAGTGCCCAAAAAGGTAGGTCAAAGACTTAAACCACCAACATTCCATGCAAAAGGGATAAGCCTTGACTACTTAGGCTATAGACTTCCAAGTGATTTGAAAGGAGCGAATTTGTATTTAAAGGCAAGCTTCTGGCCGACTGTGTATGGGAAATTATAGACCCACTTACAATATTTGGTCATTTTGGAGCCCTTAGAGGCTGAATCAGAGCTTGAAGTAAACTACAAAGTTGTTTACAATTCTGATATGCTCTATGAAATATATTCATTTACCCATTTTAGAGAAATGGTGATGCCTTTTTGAGCTATAGAAGTTGCCAATTTTGATTTGGAGAAGCCTTTGCATGTGATTCAGGAAGGTGAAGGACGTACTAAGTCAGCCAAGGTCTTTCAAATGTCTGATCACTATTATTGTAGAGAGATATGATACTTTTTTGTTTTTTAAGTATTATTTTGGCTTGAAAATTTAGCAATAATTAATGGATCAGTTTGATACGAACCTGGGGACGTAGGAATTTTGAACCCTGTAAACAATTTATGTGTTTTGATCTTTGAATTCAATTTTGCATTTCATTTTTAGTTAATTTATAGATTATAATTCAGATTTTAATTAGAATGCAAAAATTACTCATTTGATCATTCACAAAAAATTGGATAAAATCGATAATTTGAAAAATCTGCTAGTTTTAAAGGATAAATGATGTGAACTTTCAATTCACCTGTATTTCAATTTTGAAACTTGATTTAGATCAGATTTTCATCAGATTTAATCATTCCAACGTCTTATGAGTTAAGAAATTCAAAATCCATACTTTTAAAAATTCACTTAGAGTTTATCAGTGGAGTTTACGAATCAAGTTGGTAACAGAGCGGTTAGAATGCATGGATTGCTTCTAGTTGTGTATTGAAAATTACTTCTAAAATAGTTGGATTATTGGTTTGTAGATTGATTATATTATACTGTGCAGTTGGAATCAGGTGTTTACAAGAAACCATGGGCAAGTTGTCATAGATTGAGGTCATCAAAGATGAAAATACAATCTTGAGATGCCAAAACTTTGCACTTGAATTGCAAGTGGCAAAGTTAAAATCAGAGCTTGAATCCAAGAATGAGCTCTTGATTAGATTGCAATGTGGTGAGTGTGATAAGGTAAAGCCTTCAAATTCAGATGTAGAGACTATGACTAAGTGCACTATAATTTTTTCTCCACAAGAATCTTCATCTTCTTCTACCATTTCAGATTCAAATTATAGTAATTTATTTTTGGTGATTTTGAAAAATACACTAAGGGCACATGATCTAAATTGTTGTTTAAAATGGGTTATAATGGAGGAGGACTTGGTAGAGATAGCCAAGGTATAACTAACCCAATTCAGGTTAAGTATAGACCTTTTCATGCAGGTTTGGGTTATACTAGTGTGCAGGTGGATGATGGAGAAGTTTCTTACATGGCTAAAGGAAGACGAGCTTCCAATAGTGAAGGTACTAGGCCACTAGTTTAAAGGTGTAAAGGTAAAAGAGGTATTGAGATTCCACCTCCTAATTCTTACACTAAATATTTTGATCCAATTGATACTTTTAATAAGTTTGGATATAATGTACAGAAGATAATGCAATCATTTCCATGCACTTTTTGTGGGATGAATAACCATAGTGCTAAGACTTGTTGGAAATGAAATGCTTTGTTGAAGTAGATTGCATGTTTGAAAGACCATTCTCATGATAAGATGGAATTGGAAAAAGGGGACCCTCACCTAAGAAGGATGTTTGCACTAATTGTAAAGTGAGTGGACATAAGATTGATAAATGTTTTAAGCTTCATGCATCTTCACATTCAAGTAATGTTAAAACTGAGATGATTTACAAACCTCTCACTAAGGTTAATGAAGCTAATTCAATCCATAATGTAGTTGACAATACAACCTAGGATAAGGTAAAACCCACAAGTGAAAATCCATTTAAGATGTTAAGTCAACAATTTTTTCAATTACATATGGCAAAGCCCAAATTGGTAAAATATGCAATTGATAATGAATCCATAGAGACAATCAATTTCACTAGGAAGAAAGAGTTCGTTAAGTGGATTATCACTACATTATTTTTGAAAAGAATGGTTAAGAATTCACCTAAGGGAATGAACAAGCTTTGATAAATGTAGATTAGAGTTGGTGGGAACACTTAAAGACAGGTTTACCATATGAAGTTTTTCAATTCTCACTTTTTGATAACTCTAAGTTTTTGAATCTACTATTTATGCTGTGTGAGTTGTTTAAAGGACTTGAACTCATTTGATCAGTTGGAGATAATAGTATAATGCATGTTTTAGGTTGAGTTAATTCCTTACAACACTTATTTGACTATTATTTTGAATGTATCTATTTTTGGCATATGGATGTATAGATGCATTGTTAAGACCCTATAGGCATGTTTAGATGTTAGGTAATATACACTTTTGGTTGTTTGCATTTGCTTAGCATATAAGTCCCATACTAGGGCATTGTATTGTAACATGTCCAAAAAATTTATTGTATGTTTTCGGCATTATAAACTTGTCTTGTAGTTACATTAGGATTTGTTTTAGTTTTTGGCAATTCACTGCTTTACAGGATGTGACATTTAGGCAGGCAATTTTGGTATGTTGTAATCACTTTGACAGTTGCAGATTCACTTGTGCATGCCTTTAGATTTGGCATTTTTGCATTTTGATTGTGAATCATTTTTAATGCAATCTTTTATACCTCTTGCTATGATTGGGTTTTGTTTTCATGGATGCAATAGAGTAGTTTGCAATTTCAAGGGATATTGGACTTTTGGAGACCAAAAGCCCTCCATTAGGGAGGTGTGATAAAAAATTAGGAGTCCATAGATTTTCAATCATGAGTCCATAGATTTGAAATCATGATTCCATAGATTTCCCACATGAAGATGGATTATATTTTGCTAATATCATGCCCCGGCCACATGGGAGAAACCAGCCACTTTACTGAGCCACATAGCTCGAGATCCATCTGCCACGTCCCAGAAATGCGAGAATAGTCATGCCAAGTCAAACTTAAAAAATTTGTTCTAATAATGGTTTCAAGTTTGAGTTTCAGTGGTGGCACACTTTAGAGCTCATTGATAACTTTTTGACACTTTTTATGGTTTGCAAAATGGACACCATATGCAAAAGTTATAGGCCACTGAAGTTTTGGTTCGACAAGTAAAAATTTGGTGTCGTTAGATGACATGATGCAATGAGGGCATGCCAAGTGGATCAATCAGGGGGTGACACATGGTAGTTAATGGGAGAACCAACTTGCCATGCCATCCAATGCATTGCCAATTCAAAGCCATGCCATAGACCTCAGGATTACATACTATGCATTGGAAATCATGAGAGCGTACCACATCTGGCCTTGCCACATGCCTTGAGCTTGGAGATGAGACCACATCCTATGCCATGAGAAGAGGACAAGGCTTAGTGTATATATTAAGCTTGGTGCCCAACCAACAACTAAGTTATATTTGGAGACTCAAGCCCACCAAAAGGGGGGTGTTAGCATTATGTAAGGAGGCTGCTCAACTTTTAAAGCCTAGAAAACCATTCCAACTTACAAATGTGGGATAAAGGAATAAGTCTAAGCACCCAAAAAGGTAGGTCAAAGAATTGAACCACCGACCTCCCATGCAAAAGGGATAAGCCTTGACTGCTTAGGCTACAAACTTATAAGTGATTTTAAAGGAGTGAATTTGTATTTAAAGGTAAGCTTTTGGCCGACTGTGTATGGGAAATTATAGACCCGCTTATAGTATTTGGTCATTTTGGAGCCCTTAGAGGCTAAATCAGAGCTTAGAGTAAACTAAAAAGTTATTTATAATTCCGATACAATCTATGAAATATATTCATTTTCCCATTTTGGAGAATTGGTGATGCCTTTTTGAGCTATAGAAGTTTCCAATTTCAATTTAGAGAAGCCTTTACATGTGATTTAGGAAGGTGAAGGACGTGTTGAGTCAACCAAGGTCTTTCAAAGGTCTAATCACTATTATTGTAGAGAGATATGATCCTTTTTTGTTTTGTAAGTATTATTTTGGCTTGAAAATTTAGCAACAATTAATGGATCGATTCAATACGAACCTGAGGACATAGGAATTCTGAACCTCGTAAACAATTTATGTGTTTTGATCTTTGAATTTAGTTTTGCATTTCATTTTTAGTTAATTTATAGATTATAATTTATATTTTAATCAGAATGCAAAAATTACTCATTTGATCATTTACGAGAAATTAGATAAAATTGAGAATTTGAAAAATCTGATAGTTTTAAAGGATAAATGATGTGAACTTTCAATTCACCTATATTTCAGTTTTGAAATTTGATTTAGATCAAATTTTCATCATATTTAATCATTCCAACATCTTAAATTTGATAAATTCAGAATCCATACTTTTAAAATTTCACTTAGAGTTTATCATTGGAGTTTATGGATCATCACTATGGGATTGTGAAGTGAGGGGGTAGGCCCCAATACTAATCTATTACCAATCCAAACATAGATCCCTTTCAATATAAATGTCTTAAAACCATCCATATATTGCTTTATAGTTCACTATTATTAGTCAACTTCCTTATCACACTTAAAATAACACTTTATAATAATCTTAAAATACTTAGGTTGACTACTTAGTTAGAATTTACTTTTTAGTTGACTACTTGCTCTCTACTCGTTATATGTTATATTACAAAAACTTACATCGGCTAGTGTTGGTGAAAGGTTTTGTGTTGTGTGCCAATTGGATCATTCTCATTGATCTAATTGTTTGTGTGTTTACTTCCATTTCTAGCTTCAAATTACATCATTTTTTAACACACTATCATTATGCTAGACATAGTCTCTTACAAATTGTCTTTTTCCTTGACTATAGTACTAAGTCAACTTGGTGGATCCATTACTCCTTTCTACTAGTCAAGATATAATAATAAGTCAACTTGGTTGACCTAATACTCCTTTCTACTAATTAGGCTATAATACTAGGTTGACTTGGTCGACTCTATATCCTTTTTAGCTCAGTTTCATACCCTGTTTATATTACTCAGTCAACCTAGTCATCTTTATACTCTTATCTATCTTTTGCATCTCTTTGATTTTGCATAATCTTTATCTTCCTTAGTCTTTATCCTTCATCATGAACTTCCTACTCAAAGACAATACTAAGTTGAATTCAATAAATATGATGAGTCTTATCAACCCTAATAGGTTATCCCATAAGCAGTTTGTGGTTCTTACCCTAGATGAAAGTAATGTGCACGTAGCCACTCATACTACAAATTATGGGACCCCTCCTCATTCCTTTTCTATTCATAATAATCTCTTCTCATTTGAATATCAACTTGAATTATAATACACACCAAAAATGAAATTTTTCATTAATGAGTTTCCTCAACATTGAAGAAAGGATCCTTATACTATTTATCATCTCATGATAAGTGGTCAAGACAAGGAACCCCATTCACCTTATCCCACATTCTCACATGGATTTGGAGACACTAGATTATTTGATTCTTAACATCTTCCCTCTATATTGACCCCTTCTCATACCATGACATCTTTTTATTTGATTTCCACCACCTCCATGCCTAGTATCTCTACTATCATGTCAATTTATACATCTAGTGGGCCCCTTTTTAGACCCATCCTTCTCAATTATTCCACTAATTCATCATTTGATACCCATGTTAATCATGCCTCTAGTACCACTTATTCTCATCCATCTACTAGTAAATATTTTTCCACACAAGCAAATTATGCCACTAGCACCTCACCAACAATTCTTCTCAAGCAAATAATAACACACATAGTGGTACCCAAACCACTACTACCAATTCTAATTCTTCAAACAATGCCAATAATACAACTCAAACCCATCAACTCCTATTAAAAACTCTTAATAAAATGAATGCTTTGCAAGCTAACAATGCAAATCAAATGATGTAAATGTAAAATCATCTTATCCATCTACAAACCCACCCTCAATAGATGTTATGGGGCATGCATAACCAAAATATTCCCCTACCTCATCTTCAGGATTCCCATGATAATCTTATCTCTCAATTTTCCTCTTACATCTCAAATTACTAATATAGATATAGGAGGTATCACCCCTACCATCACTTATAATGGGTCAACCGATCCTAATCTCCACTTTAAAACATTTTCAAATCTATATAAAAATTGGGTCAAGTTAAATAATTTTACCATTGCCAAGATATTATCAAAGAATATAATAAATTATGCTTTATATTGGTACAACCAACTCAAATCTCATTCCATCACTAGTTTGGAATACTTATTCAATGCTCTAGTCAAATAATTCCAAACAAATGATCTCCTTAAGAATACCTTTGCCCATTTTATAAATTGTAAGTAAATTGAGATTGAAATCATTTAATCTTTCATCGAATGATGGAAAACCTTGTCTAAAAAATGTGAATATAATATGATAGATGTTAACCTATTTCATTTATTTACCAATGCTCTTTTTCCCAATTTATAATATTGGGTTTGAACTCTCTCCACATACTTTAGAAGAGGCTATTGACCAAGCCAAGCATCAAGATTTCCTTATGCATCAATTCGAGTCATACCAACCTTCTATGGGTACTCACATGTTAATCAAGCATAAGAATCATTATGCTACTAATGATGGTGTCACTGACTCTTAGGTACCATTCATACTATTCAAGCTATTATTCCAAAATAAACTCCAGAACAAGCTTCCCCTCATAACCACATCACTAATCCTCATTTATCTTCAACTAATAAAATCAATGGTTATAAACCTTTATCCTTAGTGGAATTCCAAAAATGTCTACCAAGGCCTCTCTTGTGATAAATTGATCCCACTCATCCCATGAAATCTTGGTAAGATCCCAATAATTTTTTTTGGTTTCACACTAGTTAGGGTCATTCTCATGAGACTTATACTTATTTTCATAATTTGGCTATGGATTTCCTTCTCAATCCCAATTTTGACCATGATTCTATCATTCATAAATGTCAACAAGCCTATGACATTGAATTCAAAACCCATGAAACACAAACTAAATCTTAATATTTGAACCAAGATAATGCTCATTTGGCCATCTATAAAGATCCTCTTCAAAATCACCAAGATAACCAATACAAGCCTACCCCTTATACCAATAATGTTGACAATATTTTTGACCCCACTCTTGAAGATAATGTGTTCAATATGACTAATATGTAAAGGGTTGTTATTTTCATTAATCCTCATCCCATCTACTCCCCTCAATTAACTCACATATTTCATGTTATCCAAGAATTTTCTCCAACTCACATAATAGAGTTTTAGTAAAAAGACCTTATATCTTTTGATAAACCAATTCTAACACCTCCCTTGGATAATACTTCTCATACCATTTATAACATTCATCCAACATATTTACCTATCACTAATGATACTCAAATTTCTACCAACACTTATTCTAATATCTCTCAAATCAAACCTGCATCAACTAAGTCATATTCTCAAGATAATCAACACACTTATCCTCCAATTAAACTTTCTACCTCTTATCAACATAAAATCACATGCACTCTGACTCCTCCTTTTGAGGACCTCCTTTAACACTATGAACCTATTTCTAATAGTCCTCTTATAGGTTATGATGAATGGGATCCTATCATGGAACTCGCTAATCTACTATCTCAAATCCCATTTCTCAAACTTATGCAAACCTCTCCACAACATCATAATCATCTTATGCATCTTTTGTTCAAAATTATCATCCCTCATCCTCCCCTAGTAGGATGCAAATCCACCTTATCCAGATTAGAAGATAGCATTTTACAATAATGTGAATAAATATCCATACATGTTGATGAAATAATAGACACTTCTCTTTCCCTCAAATTTCTCGTTGCTTATATGATCCCCATTGAGATTTTACTTCATGTAGGTGATCATCCTCTTTTTATCAGTGTCCAAATTGGTGATATCCAAGTCAATCATGCCTTGATTTATGAAGGTTATGACACTTGTGTTTCCTCTATTGATTTTATCAAAACCCTTAGATATTATGAATGTATTCTTAAATCCACATGCAACACATGTCAAGGCTATGATCGAAGGGAGATGCCTCCTTTAGGTTGTGTGTGGCTTGCCATTACCATCCCACTTATTAACATTCACATGAAGGTGATGATATTCAACTTTACTATATCCTCTAACATTATGATTTATAGGCTATGGACTCATTTCATGGGAGCAATTGCCTCTTCTACTTATCAATGTTTCAAATTTTCTCACAATGGAGCCACATATAATATTTAAGGTGACACTAATCCTTAAAATTTCAAATAATTCCAAGACTATAGTTTATTCAAAATTATTACCCTTAAACCCTTGCCAAACATTTTATTTCATGAATCTCAATGGTTTAACTTTCCTATTAATTCCACTCAAGGTTATTATGGTCACTCCAAACTCATTGGCAATATAACCCCTAACATCTTAGATTCTAATGATGATGAGGTCGATGAGATCAATCTCAAAATTAAAACCTTGAATCTCTCTCCTCATCTTATTTCTCATCTTCCCTCTTTTTTGCAACCTTATTCCCATGAACCAACTTATGATGATATAACCATTGTCTCAACTAAGACTCAACATTCCATTCATCACATCACATTAGATGATTAGGTCATCCCTACCTATGTCATAAATCTTCATACACCTGATTATGATGATGGATATACCTTAGATGATCCATTATTAAAAGGTCTTTTTTAGGCATAAGATGCTAATATTATTCATTATCATTCCTCTTTGATTCAGTCTTTCATTATATATTATAACATTTCATCTTATATTATTCCTAATTTTAGCATTTTTCCTCTTGATCAGAGGGTAGAGATGGTGCACACACATTCAATTCCTAAAGAGCCTCATATAACTATGCTTATGGATCGTACTATGACTAGTGCCTATCAATTTGCTAGATATCAAGGCCCTTATATCCAACTTATCCATGAGATGATTGCAACTATCCTTCATCCTTTTATGCATCTTGCCCCTCCCTTAGTTGAGCCTAATTTGAATCTTATTCCCACTCCCTCTATAGTTAGTATCTTCCTATTTATGATCCTATTTATCCTTCAGTCAACCCTTACCCAGTCTCTCTACCATCCCCACCTTCTCTTGGTGATGGTTTTGTCCCTTTAATGTAATTTTGTCCTTTGCCCACTTAATGGGCCAATTAGCCATATTGTGAAATTCATAAAGTTTCCAGTCATTGAATTAGAGACTATTTATTATACCAACCTTCTTCATAATTTTTTTCCACTCCTATGATTACACCTACCAAGTCTACTCATAATAATATTTGTTTCTTCTATGACATAGATAATCATTCATCCACACACTATCATAACCTATGGAAATATATTGAGACATTACATCTTACTACTTCTCAACCCAAAAATAAGGCCATACCTCCCTCAAAAGTGTTACCTGAATATCTTCCCAAATATGGAGAGGTATATTTTCTCTAGCACCAATGTGGTACACATCACACTAATCAATGTCACATTCTTTAACAACATCTCAAGGATCACCTTATAAAAATTCTTGTGCCTACTACCCTTCCTTCCATAGGTTACCCTCACAAAAAGGCTCCCCCTTCTTCTCCCATGGCTCCACCACCTATGGTCCCTTCTCTAACTACTATTTCTACACCCATGAATCCCTCACCCATGGATCCTCTTTCCCTAATGGTACCTTCTCTACTAGTAACCAATTAATCTCCTATAGATTCCACTCCCATTCCTTCTCCTAAGTATTTTGTGCAGGATATCCCTAATCAACATGATCTTTCAATCATTCCTACATTTTTTGTTGAATGTATTTGACGTAAAGTATTTTCTCAACTTTCCCTAAAGATTGATGAGACTTTGGCTATGGTCTGAGTTTAGCTTCATAGAGACTTATTAGATGTTATGGATAATGTGTGTGGATAAATATATCAGTAATTATGAAAAAAATTATGGTATTCTTACATTTATTTACTTATTTTGATTTGACATGTCCTTCAACTTTACATTTATCTATTTTTATCATCTAACATTGTGTAAGATTCTTATATATCTTACATAGTAATTTTGTTTTCACACCAGATGTTGCTTATGATATCATTATTCTTCTTATGTTCTCTTATGGATTATTTTTCATAATTACATCATTAAATTATTTTTTATCTCCTTTTTCTATGGGTCCCTTGTTCTTTTTCATGATTGTTTCCTATATTATCTCTATAAACATGAATAATTGTTATTCTGACTTGGTTATACAAACCTTACTCCCTTTAGTCATTCCTCATTGACCATGTGATCAGTTAGAAAAAAATTCATCTCATCACATTCTCATTTTTCTAGTCCACTTTGGATCTCCCGTTCTTCCCCTTTATCCCCTTTCAAAAACTAAGCATACACATGGTTGAGACTTGAGATAATATGTTAGTTCATAGTTAAGCCTCAATATTCTAGTCAGTCATATCTTTAGATACTCAACTTCCTTTCACCAAAGACTAAAGATAATTTATTTGTATCATTATATCTTTCATGATTCATCCTTCTAATTTTGTAAAGAAGAGAAATCATAAAATCCATAAAATATTCAAAATCCAAATAATTTAAAAAAGACAACGATCTAAAAGGCAACATTTAAAATCTTCAAAAGTTAAAACACATAAAGACATGATTCTAAGCACAATTCCTCTTTCAAATCAAATATCAAAATCCATAGTTGGCCTCATGATAGATCTGTCATTAGGGTATGGTAGGCAAGTAGTTTAGAAAAGGAGAATACACAAATCTTTTATTCTCATGCAAGTACCCAATCTTTGTAGTAGATCGATGGCTCTATAAGGGGTCTTAAGGAATGGGGAACATGTTGTGGGAAGGTAGGTCCATTTTAGTTTTCTTGTTCAAAACTTATAACATGAGTTGATCTTAGTACCACACTTATGTGCCTATAACAAAAAAGTATCCTATGTATATTGATGGTCACTAGTCACTTTGTGTCTTCTCATGTCCTTAGTGTGCCTTATGTATCCTAAGGTCTTCTCATAAGATACCTATGATATGATTCTTATATTCCCTTTTTCACTCCCTACAATCTTAATATTTCCCCTTGAAAAATATTATTTTGTTCATTAATCACTCCCCTAGGGATTCCATTTGTGAGTTGTAGTATAAAACCTTGGAAAGGACCAGGCCTTTCTCACAAATTACCAAATTTTCACATTCCCATTATAAACATTCCATTTTACCATATGTTCACATTATTTCCACCTAATGGTGTTCCCTTTATGATTTTTAGTGTAAGACCATGGATAGGACTTGGCCTTCCTCATTAAATTCTATAATATCCAAGTCATAATGAAATTGCATGTGTCAAATATGAGATAAGATGTGATTGATTATGAGTTACATGTAATTAACATTTTTCCCATCTTTATTTAGTATGTTTTATGATTAATTCATTAATTTTTCGCTTTTATCTTCTTATATTCCAATTGCAGGTAAGAATCCAACCATTTTGTTAATTTTTCCATACTTCCCAACTTGAATCAATGTGATTAATTTATGACCATTTTACCAATATTGTTTATCTTTTATACTTCCCAACGTGATTTAGTATGATTGATTAACTTAACTATTTTTTTTTATACCATTATTATTTCATGTGCTCTCCATTTTATTACATTATTTTCATTCTTCCCAATGTGATTTAATGTGACTTTACTTGTTTTAATTTGGTGCCAATCTTTTTCATGGTTTAAAAAACATTTTTCCCTCTTGTTTACCACATTTTTTGTTTATTATATTTAGTCATATTTTGTTATTACACATTTATCATTGTGTTATAGTGTGTAGTGCATTTTTTTTTATTAATTATACTTTTCCAAGTCTTTTTGCTTGTTTTTTTAACCATGCATGTGTACTATATAATTCTAGAAAAGAAAACACTACACATATATTTCCTATAACATATACAATAAAAACAAAATACATGTTTTATAAATAAATATATCCATGAATCTATAACCATAACCAAAATATAACCCATAATATTAATATCCAACTGCTAAAATAGAATATCTCTTTATATATCACATGTTTTAAATAAAAATAGTACAAAAATACATCATTCCAACTCTATGGCTAAGCTCCATCATGTCTATCTTGTGGCCTAGACACACTACCCATAGATGCCTTAGGATGTCCCCTTTAAATAGTGTGATATAATAAATTTGTCTAAGATATCAAACCTACTACTTGTCCCTATAGGTTGGCCACCTGGGCCTATACCTATCCCAACTAGATAGTGGTAGCCATATGTATGGCTCTCTCTTGATCCAAGGACTGATAGTCCTATGCCTCCCTACTCCCACCATTTTTTTTGGTTATATCACATCTTTACATACCTATAGATGCCTTTAAACCTCCTTCACTAGTCTGAACTAGCCCACATGAGCTGGGGAAGTTGGTACCATAGGATTATCCAATGTGGTGGAATTGTATGGTACCATCACCCTATATATAATATCATGGTATGTTACCATAACCAAGGATACCCATCTGACCTCCTCATCTAAAGGATCTATAAAATTCAAACTAGATAGATATCAAATCACATATACATATTAAAATCTATCTATCTATAATCATATACAACTAGTATTCTATCTTAAAGATTGACATATTACAAATATTTCTTACCTATCCTAATGCCACCAATCACCATATCCTCATATGCTTATCCATCAAGTATAATCTCTCCATCAGCTCATCCCTTGAGCACCTCATCTATGGGATGCCTCTAAATGAAAGCAACATTTAGAGTCACCACCTATGCATGTCTTGAGACTCTCCTCATTGGTCCCTCTATAGACTAGATCTACCCTAGGTTGAATGATGGGTCATCTTGGTTGACCACCCTCTATACTTGATCCTACCATTGATATATCCATTGGTGGTGTAACCAAGGTGACCACTACTCTTCTTATTTTGGTATTAGCTATGGTACCTTTTGTACCCTTGGATCCACATCCATGTCATCTCTAGTTGATGGATATTATTCTCGACCAATCCGTGGTCTCAAACATCATGGTCTGATCTTTAGTATCTTGAATATAATTCCTCCTCCTCCTCTCCCCCTCATCTCTCTTGCATGTCATGCCTAAAATGTGGGAACTACTATAAGATCCACTAAGTGTGGGAGTCTAAACTATCTTGACAAGTATACCACTAGATGGCTCTACCTATTAGGTATAATGGCCTATGATATATACTTATGCCAGACCTAGCACCATAGTCACCTAACTCAACCAAAAACTTGAAATATGTGCATAAGGATGCCACATAATCTCTCATTATGTAACCATCTATAACACAGGCATGTGGGACATGACCCACACTACTTGATCTTATCTCCACCTTATAATTCAAGGTAACCAATCATCAATCACATGGGGTAAACCATTTATACGATACATCAAGAACCTCTTATATATTTAATAATTCAATAAAACCATTAGTCCCATAGTATTTTACCCTTAAGACATTATCCCATACATATCATGCATGAGCTAAATCTAGATGACATAACACAAGTCATAGAGTGCCCGTGATCTAATATGGATTGACATAAGGCTATCACATACATAAGTAACTTGGCATCTATATTATGACATAACACTTGTGTTGTCACAAGTCCTATCATAGCCTTCTAGATATCTAGAATATGTGTAATATAAACATCGAACAAGCTCACCCTCAATCTTGGGTAACTCTTGTCTGATAACATAACCCATTGGGCTAGTGCTCATCTCTCCTTCTAGTCATCTAGTTTTTTGTGATCATCAAAGTCCCCTATCTATAGTCTAAGTAATGTATGGACATCCTCTAATGTGATACCAACCTCTATGGTATCCCCATCCACTACCCATATAATTCTTTTGGTAAAATTCTCTTAGGATCCCAAGAACATGACCACAAGATCAACACTCAATGGGATCTACCTAATCTCCATGATGCTTTCCAAGACCAATTCAACTAATATAGCTTTTTCCACATCCATCAAGTTTTCCAATAGATGAGGTAGCTATGAAGCATCAACCAATCTCTAGAATCTCTAGCATCTCTACAAAAATCAAATAACAAAGGATGTATTAGACCTCCATGTCACTCATAATCAAAATGCATTATTTCAAATTACATAAAAATAAATTGGTTTTCTTTAATTTATTAATTTTTTGCCAATTTGACCTATTCCAAACTATATTATCCCTTTCATTACTAAGTTGGCCACCTTGTGGATTAATATTATTATATCGACCCCCTTATTTCACAACATTACTATATCGACCACTTAACATATAATTAAGTCAGATATAGAGTAATAAGTCAGCCTTATTTCCACTTAGAAGTATTATATCAACCACTTAGGAAATAAGTTAGCCATATAATATTGATTCATCCCCCTTTCCTCAAACAACTTAGTTGGCCATGTACTATTAAGTTAGCCCATTCAATGTTTTATCTTTTGTAAACTAAGTTGACCTGGTTGAACTTGTTTTTTCATTACAAATAATTTTTGACCAATTATCATAAATGCCTTAGTCATTTATTTCTCTAACCTCTTCCTACCTAGTACCTTGTTTGACCCTTAGTGTCCTTAAAAATTTCCCAGGGTCCATTTCAATATCTAGATTTTGCTTAGTTACCAAATTATATAAAACACTCAATTTTAAATAAAAATGCTTAAAATTTTGAAATTATTAGTTAATTAACTATGATGCACTCACAATGGCCACTATGCATCCTCCCCATCTCAACTATCTTATCTTCACCATTATAGGTTTCTAGGATCTCACTAGGTCTCTCAAAACTCTATTGTTCTCAGAATAGTAAATAATAGAAAATGAATTATTTTTCACCCTATTTATATTTAATATTCAAAATTATTTACCCTTCAAATATTTACTGTTAGATTCCTTATTTTTATCATATATTTGTTTCTACTAACTCTTTTTCTAAACCATAAAAAGTTCAAAAATACTGATGTTGTAGAAAATCTTTCTAACTATTATATTCCTATGTTGTAATTTTTTTGAATTTTCACTAATCTCTACAGGTTCATCCAATATTATTTACATTAGACACATTCACATTTCCCACATCTCTTTCTTTATCTAAAATACTAAGGTAAGTAAAGGTATGTGTTTCTTAATTATGTCCTTTCATTTATCTTAATTTCACCTAACTACACTTTATTTAACATCAACATTATGTGTAATCATGTTATTTTCTTAAATCATCATCCCCTGTTCACCTATGTGACATGTGATGAGCGTCAAGTGGGGCATATGTATACACATAATATTTTAAAACTTTTATAAATTACTAATGCTCTTTATCTTACAAGAACCTATTGAGTCTTAATATATTTGAGTGCATACCCTAAGCGGTGCACTAGTAAATGGGTGGGTAGACCATTGGTGCTTTATAAGATTATTTTCCCTTTTTCCACATACTATCTACACACTTATTTCCTAAAAATCATTCCCCTAAGATTTGTCTCCCATTTTACACACTCTTCTAGTCATTTTCCACCTTTGTTAACCCTTTCCCTAACTTGAACCCCCCTTTGATAGTTTTCTTGATGATGTTGGCTGCATCAACTTTGTATTCTTATTAATAATACTTAATAAGGGTCTAGTTCAACCCTTGGCTGACTTAATCTATGACCTGGTAAGTTTTTATTAATTATGATACTAGGTTGACCAAGTGGACCTTGTTATCTAAAACTTTGGAAAGGGTTTACGGTTAGATCCACTTATATAAACACAATCATTTCTCCATTTATAAGATAAAAGAATAATAATTAAGATATATTTCAAATCTACTTATGTGCCATTATACTTGAGGAACAAGATTAGGGTTTCATACTTTTTTGGATATACATATTTTGTCTTATGGAGAAGTATTTTGGATATATTGATAGGTTGTATATCCTAGAGCTGATTTCTCCTTGTCATACTTACATACCAAAATAACCTCTTTCAAATAACCTTGGCCAAGGGAGAGATTAAGGCTTGATGGGTTCATTTTTAAAGGTAAGTATTCCTAATGTTGTTCTTCCTTTGTAAGAGTAGATAGATATGCATTTGCACTTCTCTTCCATGTATTAGGATTTTGTATACATTGACATGAGTATATGTCTTATATGGATGTTTAATTTTATTATTTATTACCCCACCTCCCCAAAATTTATTCCATAAGATTTGGTGAGCACTAGATCATATTTTGATTTACTTGTTATTAGTTTAGTGAATATGAACCTAGGACCTAGTTAGGGTTACTACATAGTTTTGCTTGACTAGAGGCTTTAGAACCCTCCCTAGTGATATTATACATTAACATGAGTTTATGTCTTATATGCATGTTTAATTTTATTATTTATTACCCCACCCCCCCCAACTTTATTCCATAAGATTTTGTGAGCACTAGATCATATTTTGATTTACTTGTTATTAGTTTAGTGAATATGAACATAGGATCTAGTTAGGGTTACTACATAGTTTTGCTTGACTAGAGGCTTTAGAACCCTCCATAGTGATATTATTTTGGTAATATATCCCTTTATTAGGTATATACAATCCATATTGGTCATGATCTTGATTATATAATGTATCCCTTATCGAAAGTGTAAGTAGGATCTATCTTATCTGAGCTAGGATTGATTTGTAGAATCTATTTCATTTCTCATTATATACACCATGATGGCTGGTACCATTTGTAGATAGAAAAATATATATTAGAATTATTTATATAATTAAGATGATGGCTTGGATGAATTTGGTAAGAAGATAAAAGATAAACATGAAATTAATCCAACCATAGAAGGAATAAGATTCATGTCAAGTTAAACTTAATGTATGCATGGGATACGATTACCTACAATTGCCCTCTTTGTCTCAATATATTAGGACTTGAATAAGGTCAATAAAATAGAGCCTACAATACTTTTATGATCAATTAAGGACCAATGGATTCCAAATATCCAATAGAGGGTAGCATACAACCTAAATTTCAAGAGGAAATGGTTACAAATCCTAAGACTATAAAACAAAGATATAGATCTCTTTTGACCTCATTAAATGTAAATGGTTGTAAACTATAGTTTTAAATAAAATGGTTGTAAAGGGATGGAAACTAAATTAAATGATGGGTTATGCTGGTTTTAAATGAGTAAGGTGTAATGGTCAACCAAATGGGAGTATATGCAACCTAAATTGATTTATGGAAAGTCTAATAAATCATATCCATTCACCATATTGTTTTGTATAGATAAATCGTAAACATTGATATGCATACATTCATTCATATAGTAACAAACAATGTCTAATCTATGAAGTAAATAAATGAAAGAGTGTAGTTATATAAATACTTACCTTAGGGTAGATTTGTTGAGATTTAATCTACCCCTTGGATCAAGTGGATATTTTAAAGATAATGTTGTATGTTGAATACTTATAATTATTAGATGAAGACCTAAATATCCTTAGTTAGGAACTCCCAATGACTTCTCAAATTGAGATTTAATGACACCACAAGACAAGACTCCAAAAGATAAGGTTTTAATCTAATATCTCTCTGAATACTTATTTAAGGCATAATTGCAAGAAATTAGAATAAATGAGTGTGATATGAATGAAATTTGATCCCTATATATATGGTTCAAATTCAAAAACACCACCCTAATATCTAATTCGAGAGTATTGACATGGATGATATAGTTTGAAGATGTCATTTGACACAGTATGATATCATCTAGGATGATAAATTATAAATTTTATAAAACACACTTAGAACTATATTAGGTTGGTATATACAATAAAATATGGATAAAGGTAAAAAATAAATGGTACCAATGAGGCTGATGCCCTAAGTTATAGGGAAACAAGTAAAACTAGATATAAATTAGATAAAATGTATAGATAGATAAACACTTGGAGGAGGTCATACTAATAGTTTTAATGATGTAATCAAGATAGCATAATAACATCTCTCACAAATCACCATGAGTCTTTCCCACCCTTTTCCAGATGTACCATTCAAAGTGTGCACTTAGGTGTATTGATAAGTCAAAAATTCATTGTAAAAGAAAGAATCGATAAATGATAAAGTGAAAAATATTATGTATAAAACATCTTCCTATATTCACTATTATTTTATTTTCTCAATTTATCCTCTATTTTTTCTTCCACTCATATTATGCATGTTTTAAAGTATTTTTCATACTAAATTCACCCTACCAAGTCATTTATATATATATATATATATTTTCCCTATATTTTCCAACTAAATCAACTCTATCGATTCAATATTATCTCTATTTTACCTTTTCTTACAAACTCAATTAGCTCAATATTATTTTCAGTGTATTTCCATTTCTACTAACTCATCCAAGATGATAGCATTAGGTGTTGAGATAAGTGAGTTTTATGGATTTCATACATACATACATACATACATACATACATATATATATATATATATATATATATATATATGGTTACCAAATATAATTTTAAATAATAAACGTATCTAGTTTGTTAATATTATGCATGTAAAATCACCCTTAATAAGAAGAATATGAATTAGAGAATATGAGTTTACACTTGGAAGTCTAAATTACATACATTATTTTAAGAACATAAGAAGAGAAGTTTAATAAAAAAAGGTAGACCTATTATCTAGAGTCCTCAAACAATGAGACTTTGGTATTCTTCCTTAAATCATGCTATTCACCAACAAAATCTCTAACTAAATTCCACTAGAAATAATGTGGATATTGATGCATTTACAAGTCAACCTAAGATAGACATCCATATCCATATCCTATTTCTTTATTTACTTTGGTGGATACATACGCCTGTAGGTGTGCATGTGCATGCACACTATATTCGTAAGTTTCTATTTTCCATGCATATAGTATATGTTATCTTTGAATAATTTTCTTCTTTTTTAACAAATCTTTGTCACATTCTTATTTTTTATTTCTCTTGCTCATAATACCTTATTTTTATACCTTTTTATTTTTTTATAATGAAATTAATATTTATTTAGATTATCCATTTTAGATATTTGATCTATGTAAGTCTTTGTTCATAATTTATTTCCGTATAATTCATAATTATATCCTTGATTTTATTATTATAAAAAATTATTTATTACAACCTTTCACCACTTTATGGTGTGGGGTAGTGTGTTTATGTTGGATCTAATATATTCTTCTAACTTTTCCTACATTATAAGATATTTATACTATAGACCACATTTCACTTACATACATATATTATAAAAATATATTGGTATGGGACCAAAAAATAAAAAGTAATGGAGATAAACAAAATAAAATAGGATAACCTAGCAAAGGGATTTTGCTAGAAGAATAATGAAGTGTGTATAAAAATAAGAAACCATAATAAATATATAAAATAAAATAAATATCCTTAAGCACAAATTCAAAGGAATAAACTAGAGAGGGAATCCAATATAAAATACAACTATAATATAAAGGAAAATAAGGAAGAAGGCAACTTGAAAATTTAAACAAGATCAAGAACGAATCATTAAAAAGATTAGAATAATCTTAGAATTGAAAGAGAAAAAATACACATAAAAAGGCTAACTAAGAAAAAATGGTTACAAAAATATACACACAAAATAAATAATTAAATAAGTCCCAAATAAAGCATGTAAATAAAAAATAAAGGATTTTTTTTATTTTTTACTTTTTAAGAGATAAAAAAAGTTATGTTTAAGATATATATATATATATATATATATATATATATATATATATGGTGAAAACATATGTGGTTAGAATAAATAGATAAATATAATATCAAGTGAATTTTCATAATAGTGTATATAATTAAAATAATTCATATAATTGAGAATAATATTAATACATATAGATGTCCAAAAGTATAAGAAAGTCAACACATTACCATACTCATTTTAAATATCATCAATATAATCATAAAAAATAATAAATATCTACATAATATTATAACTTATTTTAAAATATCATGCTCTCTTATACAAATTTTAGATCTAACATTAAGATCATTTTAAGCATGTTTTTAAATAGACACAAGAGATTATGATAAATATACCTTGGTAGGTCAAAAAGTAAATACTTAAAATTTAGGCTCACTTATTTGACACCATATGATTTATTTTTCTTTGGTAACTCTATAGGTTAAACATAATTTTTAAATTTTACTAGAGGATGATAAATATTTCTCCAAATAGTAATAACTTGATTATTATGAAAAATTATTAAGCATAATTTGATGAAATTTTGAAATAAATACACTCATTTGATTAATCCATGGTGTTTACAACAAAATGAAACATTTCACATTATCTAGTAGTAAACATACTACAAAATAATATGGTATTAGGATCCACTATTATAAGGTAATTTAGTTATTCCAAGTTTTTTCCATATAATCCCATCATATCCTATAATAATCATGTTAGTATTTGCTAAATATTGTTAATGATAACTAATATTAGTCATTAGTTTTTATGTGCACTTATATGTAATTGAACCATAATCAATCTAAAATGCATTTTACCCCTTGAATATACACCAAAAAAGTCTTTTATGAATATATGTCCAATAAAAAAATTAGATCTCATGATCATATAATACTAATAGGGGAAGATCCTTCTAAACTTAGTTAACCACACTTATGAATCCATTGAGTTAATGGGATTTCTAAAATTATGACGTTTCTATTTTATTTAACATAAGACATTGGCATTTCAATTGAGTGACATGATTTTGGATACAATTTATAAATATTTGGAAATTCTAATTTTGTTTGGCCATTGTTTCATTCAAAATCATAATGACCCCATTTACATGAATCTAGTTGTTATCAATGAGGTATTAGATATTATATTTCAATGTAATGTATTTATTTTAATTATTTATTTTGATTATTTGATAATAACATATTACACTATAATCATGTTTATTAAGAGAAGTCATAAATGTATACGTCCCTCTAATAACAAGCAGAGTAGGCATATTACATTGAAGTAATCATTTACAAAATTTTTTAGGAATTTCACTTAGCCTTGTAAATTTTATTCATTTTATCTATTGTGATAAAAATATAATGTTAGTTGGTTGATCCAATGTAATTACTACATTATTAACCTAATTACTAGGTTGAATACCATTTTCATTACCCTTATTCTTGAAACCTTTTTACATTGAATTTTGGCTCCACTATACGTAAGAGAATTTTTACCATATTTAAGCATGTTTTCTTCTAAAATATTGGTCTCATGGTTCCTAAATGCAATAAAAATATCATAAAAATATGGGTAAGTATTATGTACAAATTTCTCTTTAATGGTAAAATAAAAAACTGAGAAAACATATTTTTTAATTCACTATTATGGAATTTGAGTCATTTTTAAACCGTTGTCTTGAATCTAATAAAATGCTCATGAAAATTTTCATAATTTCATTATTTAAGTTGATAAATTTGTGAAATTTTAAATTTCATGCTAATGTTGTTAATTAAATGAGCTAGTAAATTATAAGCTAACACACTAAAATAATGCACATAGATAAACATAAACCAATCAAGAGCATAATATTTTAAATTTATAGGAAATATCATTATTAAAAAATTATCTTTATGAGAAAAATATAGACAATAAGTATGGATTGAATTAATACGATGATAAGTATTTCCTTTACCATTTAAAATTTAAAAATTTAGAGATATATATCCATAATAAAAGGGTAATAAATAATTTAATAATCCAATTAGTTGTAAACACTTATATTTGGTATTAAACACTTGACAATTTCATATTCTACCAATATTTAACATAATTTACTTATGTTAACATACATCAATATTTATTCACATCTTTCCTTATCCATTCATACATATATGGGATTGAAATTCCCAAATATATGTTAATGTTACATAGGATACCCATAGTCATTGCCTAAATAACTTAATATCTTTATCATAAAGTATTATAGTCTCAGGTAACATTTTCTATTCTCTAGATCAATATGAATTTCCTTAGACAATTTTGTGACTATGGACCTATCCACTTAGGTTATACCTATTTTCATTCCCTTTAATGAATATTTTCCCAAATTCAAATTTTTTATATGGGTTAACCCATACATTTTGCATACCAATTCATAGGAAATCATTCATAGATTCATATATATAAATATATCAATCCTAATCCTATTTACATTTAGTAATTATCTATATATTATTATAAATTAGTTTACATATTGAGAGGAACTATCCTAAATGTTTTCAAATCTTACCCCTCTATACAGTGAGAGGAATTATCTTAAAGTTTAGAAATCTCAAACCCATCATAAGATCAAGCCTTGAGATAATTATGAACACCACTACAAGGTCAAATAATAGGTTCTTAGGTATTTAAATTAATACAAAATATTTCATTGAATTCTATTAGTAGATATGATTACACACACTCAGATAGGTGGGATAATCATGTTTGGTTTAAATCCCCTCTTCAAAGTATTCAATATATATGAAACACTTGGACACATGAGGTGGATGAGGTCAACTCAACCCTTAAATTTCATATATTTACCCCCATATTACATTGGTATTATAGTAAAAAACTAGGGTTTGAATTAAATATAAGGGTAACATATCCATTTATGTAGGAAAAAATATATTTATATACATAAGAACTCTTACTAGACATAGGTGCATTAATTATAACTATCATAGACCATTGTAAACATGTAGGATAGTTATGCACCCTAGTAGACATTATCCAACTGTGTAGGCATCTAAGAAGTGAAGACTTTTCCATGCTCACATAAATAGTCTATTTCCATTTCTAAGCATTTATAGGGCCATTCTAACCGTGTTTTATGATTGTACCCTATCACAGACTTGCACAAGCTAGAAACAAGCTAATTACTTCATTCTTTGAGTGTTTTCTATAAATATAAATTTACTATATCTTTAGTTACACTAATATTTTTTTAGTTGTCGTATATATTAATCAATCTACATTTTCCATAATTTTATCTTCTTAAGGTTGACTTTAGCCAAAAATATATAAAATACATTGGTGAACCCATTATATTACATTAATCATAGTAAAACCCTAAATTCCTTAGGGTTTCATTCTATTTTCCATGGGTTTCATATTTTTTTATTTATCTCTATCTTCCAAATCTTATATCTTATTTCTCCATATAACACTATAATTTATGCTTGATACTAATCCCTTTTAATGTTTTCCATGTTCATGTTTTATCAAATATAATAAGGTTAGTTATATTATCCCTCTAAGGTGAAGTGTTAGGTTAAGTGGTGTTAAAATTTAACATATTTAAATTTTTTTAGATTAGTTGTGTGTACCTAAACTGGATAAAATAGATGAAGTCAAAATTATTCCTTTTTATCCAGATGCAAAATTTAATAATGAACAGATATAAGTGCAAAATGTTGTTAATTATGATATGCAAAATATTGAAAAAAATTATCAACAACATAATTAACATAATAATGAATACAATGATTGAATAAATTTTGATGACCTTGATGATCTAGATCTTAACCAAGTTGTATATCTTTAGGTATTTCTAGATTGAATCAATTTGAAACCCCATGACCTATATAAGGTCCTACAAATAATCCTAGAAGTGAAAACATCACAAAATTATTAGGATTTCACATCTAAGTAACAAAAAAATGAACTCTTTATTGATACACATACACATTTAAGAGGTATTGATTCTACAATTGGTTATCAAATTATTATTTTAAAAATAAAGAGTGGA
The DNA here is from genome assembly GCA_037957365.1 of Torreya grandis. Taxonomy (NCBI): domain Eukaryota; kingdom Viridiplantae; phylum Streptophyta; class Pinopsida; order Cupressales; family Taxaceae; genus Torreya; species Torreya grandis. The sequence goes on along the minus strand of JARHVA010006153.1, from coordinate 331,096 downwards.
ATGCATAATATATTATTTAATATGAATGTTATTAAATTTATTACAAAACTTAAAGAATACAAAAATTATAAATATATAGAAAAGAAGTACATTACACAATGCAAGATTAATGTGAGAAAACCTCAATAAGGTGAAAAAACCATAAAACAAATATCCATTATTTGAGAAAAAATTTACACCTAGTAACTTACTTTTCACATCACCTCTTATCTTTAAAAAAATTCTTCACAAAATTCTTGGATATATTTACATTCAAACAATTTCCAATGCCATGATCTTGTTACTTATATAATCTACACAAAGGTAATATATAACTAGTGAATGGTTAAAACCAAGTGATTGTGCATTTGCACTTTAAAAACTAGTTTAGTTAGTTGTTTAAATATATTTTTATATGTATAAGTTTATATTTACACAACATAAGTTTTAATTAAATAATAAATATAGCATATATTATTTTCACTATAGAATAATGTGGGCCACTAAAGTAACCCAATTTTTTTAAAGCTTTTTAATACCCCCTTAAGGTTTAGTGAGGACACATTTCATAGTCACATTTTTATAGAATATGAATTATAATATATAAACCATCCATGATGATTTTAGGTTATCATGTAACACTTAAGGATTTATACACCTTCATCATGACAATATCACCTTTTTATAAAAAATATATTTATAATCCATAAACCACATAAGGCGATTTAGACTATCATGATAGTGGGACTACATCCTATAGTTTCTCATGGATAATATTATAATAATTTGGAGCCTTTTATAACATAAGGACATCCATTAAAAAAATGCTTTATTACTAGGTACACCATAAATTTACATAAGATGAATTTTACACAAAAATCACATAGGGTGATTTTATACAATGATTTTATAATAGAGAATAAGTATAGAGATGAAAAGGAACACATGGATGTTAGGAGTTGATATTGTCATGCACACTCCGCATGAATGATAAATTTGAGAGGCCCAACATTTTTTTAAACCTGAAAACCTTTGTAGTAAATAATAATCTTTATAATATAATGCACTCATCATCATGTCTTTTCACATATTATTATTACATCTCTTTTAATCATAA
>JARHVA010006153.1:290000-325000 GCA_037957365.1 Torreya grandis | reverse complement strand
TCATATTTTAAAAATTAAACAAGGAAAAAATGAGACTATTATTGATTATGTGCTCCATTAAAAGACTATGATTTATAAAATAAAAAAAATCTAATTGATGATAATGAATTTAAAATATATGTAAGCAACTACAAATTTATCCTTTACATTTTTCTATAGTGTTTAAATTATTCTATACTTTTGATGAATTATGGCACACACTGAAAAATATATAAGTTAAACTTATTACAATGAATAAACTAAAATATGGGTCCAACCCTCCAACCAATTAGAGTGATTTTTTTTTTAATAAACCAACATCCAAATAAAAGGTAAATGATAATAATAATAATAATGATCCAAAAGTCATAATTAACATAGTATCATACCCAACTAATTAGCTTCTTCTATCATGGAGGACAATCCAATCCTTTAGAGGAAGTTGTTGAAGTAATCAAAGAATAACAAGCTTGACTTACTACTCGCATGAGAGGTTTATGGTTTTTGGTAATAATACTTAGTGGCTCATCCCCTGATCTTTGTGTAAAGGTACTGGTATATTGACATATTAGCCATATGGTTATGTATTACAAATCCTCAATTAAATAAAGTTTTTTTAATTATTTTTTTAGCTTCTTCTCTTAGCTCCTCCAAGGAGGAAATTTTCACACATATTAGAACCTCCTCAAGAGGTATTACATAATTTAATTAAATATAATATTATATATCTCCCTCTAAAAAATTAGGTTGATATGAGTAAGCCTCAGTTTAAGGTATTTTACAATAATGATTATTCTTATTATCAAAGTTAAACAGGACATTAAACTAATAGATACATATGTTTGAGATATATGATAAAATATTTGATAGATGACAACACAATTAATCTTAACACATTTATAAATTATTCAAAGGTAAAACCCAATGGGATTGATAAGTTGAAAATAGTTTTCAATCCTTTTTCCAATCATGCAAAACAAAGGACTAAAACTAAGCCTAGAGTTCATATGACTTATAATGAACATCCTCCTCTAAATTCTTAAATTTATAAAATTGGAGAAGGGCTTCCTATAGATGGTATAATAGACACAGTTCAAAATATAGATACACATGTACCTACATTATTATTTGATCAACATGATATTTTTATGATTATTATTTTGATGAGACATTATTTGTATGCACCTACATTTATTTCCTATTTTTAGACAATGTCATAATAGACAATGGTTCAAGTTGAAATATTTGTACCATGACCTCCTTACTAGTCTTTCATAAACACAAGTAAATTTGATGGATATAATAAGATAGTTGTGGGATTATATGGATGTAACAAAATATTTAAAGGATTTTCATACCACTCAAGTGGTCCCTACCATAGATTATAACTAATTATTAGTTTTATTGAGAATAAGGGAATTTTAAATGTTGTTAGGACATCTTTGGATACATAATATGCACATAAAACCATCTTCAATACACCAATGTGTGAAGTATATAGATGTAAATAGGGTGGTTTTAGTCCTAGTTATTCTATATGATTATATTTCTCGACCCATACCACCACCATAGTCAGTTGAATAACATATTAGGGTTCATATTACTCAGACACAAAGAGAGTATATTTTCATAGATTATGAGCACTTAAGTTTCCATTACATAATATGTTTATGTAGGACTCTTTAGAGCCACTACCTATTATATTATGTCATATAATTATGTTATAGACTCTTTGACATGTTTCAAAAATAACCTAGACACATTATTCTATTATGCATCACACTCCACATAGTACTATGATTCATAGAGATATACAACATACACAAGATTATACATTTGATGGTGATCATGATGGATATTTCATAGCATGAGATTAATTTTTATGTTTTAAAATAGATACATATATTAATACTCAATAATTTCATGTAAAATTACCCACATTTGACATAGGACCAACATTTGTGTATCCCATTGATGGTATCATTGGTTAGAATTATACAAAGGTATAAAATTAAAAAATCAAAATGTTCAAAAAAATAAAACTAAGACCCATGTAATACATTTATTTTTTGATTAAATTATATATTTATGATTTATCATATATAATATAATATATATCCACTTTTTAATATACACATACATTTCATTACATACATGAGTGAAATGTATGACATAATGTTTTATATGACATTGACACATAGATGCAGGACATTATTAAACCCATGAGCTACCTTCCAACATTGAGGTAATGATTTCATTAGGGTAATATTGATACTTCAAACATGTTTTATCTTTATATTTCCATTGATAATATTTTAGACACATAAACCTAATCACAAGTACTTGATAATTCTAATTATTGATACATCATAAACTACATGATTTGTATAAAAACATGACTCCTTTTTATTTGATAGGTGAAACTAAAGTTTTATAGGGACTTTAAAACCATAGTTAAGAATTAAAAATAAAATACAAAACAATAAGTAACCAAGCCAACACGACCTAATAGACGTAAAGAGTCAGCAAAGTTTCAGCAAAATAAGAACCAAAGAACAAGACCAAAACACAAAGACACCTATTATATTTCCTTAAAGTGGGTTTGTTTCCTACTTTCTCCTATCTTTTTCTTCACACTAATAGTTATCATTCCTATAGTTTGAGTTCCATGGCCTTCTACCATGTTTCTTACGTGTTGAGTCAAGCCTTTATCCTTCTCCACCGTCACTTTTCCTTTCTTGGTATTATAGCTCATTGGGGTGATGGTGAGAATTTATTTCCCTTTTATATTTGTTATTCTCTATAAATTTATTTTGATTACTTATATCATTTTTGGTCCCCCATCCCTTACCTCTACCAATCCACTTCCTGCTTGAAATTATTCCATTTGTAACACTATATGTCTATTTATTTTCTATAGATTATCATGTAAATCTTCCAACTTATGCCTCTATCACTCTAGAAGTTGAGACAAATCATAATCCCTCTTCTATAATTATATCTATTTTAATTCATGGATTTTAAATTTAGCATTTTTAATGCCATAGTAGATATGGGGACGTATATTGACCTTCTTGCCTATGCTCTTCTCTAGGGGAGAAGAATCCCAAGATTTTCTTTTCTCCTTCTTCCCATCATCTTATGGGAAAATAGGGAAGGGGGAAGGATAAGCCCCATCTTTGTTTCCCTTAGATAATTTATCCTTATCATATTTATTCTCTTTACTTCTATCCATATTATTTATTTATTAGTTCCTCATGGGGGTCACTTTTAGTCAGTAGAAGAATTAGTCCTTGATTGATTATTTTTGTAGTGGTTTTTTTTGGAAGGATAGGACTGAAGAATCTAGTGACATGAGTAGATAATATGACAAACTAATCTAAATCCATTTAAAATTATTTAGCAACAAAAAAAGGTGCAAAAAGATATGGGTGAACTTTCCTTCTAAATTCAAGTAGTGTATTACTTGTAAGTAGATATTTGGCCATATACTTAGAAAATTAGCCTTAGGAAATCCCTTATTGTTTATTTGGAATATTGCATTCATATCAAATAAATCCTACATGAGATCCTAATTCTATCTCTTGTCTTTGAAGGCCTTAGTACCTTAAAAAAAATACATGTGATGTCCTCGATGAGCTCTTCCATGATTTCCACTTTAACTCCCCTAAAGACAACATGAAATTGTTTCCATCCCACCGAAAAATCCCTAGATAAAATTTAATCATGCCCTTAAGTTTAGATCATAAACTTCATGAGTTCACCTATTGACCATTTTTTCCCCATAAGCCAAAATGGGTCAACCCCCTATAGTCAAGATCTTGTATAAGGGATTTTTACAATGTCATGGGGTATGTTATAGCTCATTTGATGTAATTTCATATGAAATTATAGTCTTTGTCATGTTCTATTTTAATCCTTATGCCATTTGGTGTCTTAAGGGTCTTTTTAGGGTCATATATGCAAGTGGTAGGTCTTCATGGTGATCAATGCAATTAGAGATTGGAACAAGTTTTCTTATGCCTAAATGAATTCATTAGAGCCTTCAAAGATCAATAAGTAACTCAAGAATAAGATTTATTAATCTAAACCATCACCAAGACATCCCATGGAAACCATAATGGAGAAATTTGCTTGTGTAATTTTTAAATATGCTTAGAAAACCTCACGTGAACACCAAAACATGAAAGATAAATTTCCTTAGTATCAAGATCATGATCTACAATTTTCATATCTTGATGAGCCTTTTATCTTGATATATAAGCCTTCAAAGTTTAGCTTTTTGAGTCTAAGGAGCCAAGACATCTAATACATTATCCAAGAATGAATGAACCAGCTCTTTTGTGCATTTTTCATCTTCACTCAAGAATCCTTGTATGACCAATGGATCATGCACAATTTCAATTATACATACCAAAAACATGCTTTAAAAGTTCTAAGTCTATGTGTTATTTCTAGCTCAAGTTATAAGTTTTTGAAGTTGGATTTACAACATAAGACATTTATGCTAACATCAAGTTTAAGCTCAAGAAAAATAAATCCTTTTGAGCTTAAATTTGATGATCATCTAAACATCAATGACAGTCATGCAAAAGTTATTTAACAAGTGTGAAGATGTAATTTCTAAGCTCATGAAGTAGATATTGGATTTCAAATGATGGGTCTCAGTTGATCTAATAGTCTACGTTACATCATACATCTTGATCTAATGGTGTAAGATGAGTCAAACAATCATGGAACTTGAGAGATCAAGATGTGGCATAAGTGCATGAGGATACTAGACTGATAGTATATCCAAAGAATCAATGTGTATTTAACACATGGTGTAAGCCTAGATAAAGTTGACAAATCAAGGGCAAAATTGATGGCTAGTGCTTGATCATACAGATCAAGATCGACGGTATAAGAAAAGTTCAATATGTTAATAAGTTGAGTTACAGCTTGACATCTAATTAGAAAAAAGGAGAGCCGAAGACTTTTGATGGAGGTCAAAAATACATTTTTGATAAAAGTAAATGGGTCTAATAGGGTCATCTTTCTACCATTAAATCTCATTTGAATGCCATAAAAAGAATATAGTGATGTAGTCAAGCATAAGGAACATAAAAGATGTTATTAGAGCCCAATATTAACTTCTATTTTGATGAGTTGTAGCATTCAATGTTCATGTTTAGTGAATGTGTTCACCATTATATAATAAGGGTCCATGTATCTATAAACCCTCAACTCCTAGAGTGACATAATGGATCTATGTGGACCTAATAGGAACTAAGCATCGAGTAGAGTGGAATAACATAATTACTATGGAAAGACAATAGTATTATATTGGTTTTCTATCTATAGTGGGCCCATAGACATAATGACAAGTTCAATCATGATTTAATTTGAACACATTCCAACATTTTAAAGGATTCCATAAAGGTAGACATGTAGACTTCAAAGGCTTCATCACTAGAGCCAACTACCTGAAAGGGACCATTCTCTCTACTTTTTCATGCCATGAAAAACTAGTTAGGAGTGGTTTAGCACCAAGAAAAAATTATAATAGATGGATTGGTTTGATGTAATTGCATTGATTCCAAAACTTATCTCAAAACCACTTGATCCCACAATATTAACCAATAGGGAGAATCAATGAGGTAATATGTATCTGTGCAACCACTCGAGGTGACTTAAATCAATCAAAAGGTCTAAATGAGTATTATTTATATAAATAGTTATAATTGAAATTCAAATGTTTGAACCGATTGATTCCCCCTTTTAACACTAAAGATCCCTTTCTCTTACTTATTTTCTTCTATAAATATAGATCTTGAGATATTATAAAATAATTACACTCCATGTATGGTGAAGCCCTACTAGAATGATGTCATATTTTACCTTTGAACATTAATGTAAATCTGATTTTGAGTTCTTAAAAAATTTTATAAGTGTACAAGTGATGTATGATGATGCAAAGTGATTATTCTCTATCTTTTATTCCCTTATCCTTTCATGTTTATGAAATTTTCATGTTCTAACAGGTCATATGAAGTGTTGATAAGTGTAAGAACCTATATTTTAAGTGTATAATGAGCCTTAGTTCATATGACTATCCTATGGTTCACTTACTTTGGATAACTCTTATGTATCTGACCTCCATATTGAAATACTCATGTTAGAATCCATAGGACTTGGAAATTAGTTTGTGTGCCTTATTTCTTAGTGTAATAAATTATGATGGTCATATGGAACACATCTTGGTACATAACCCCCTTAGATTAGGTTCATTTCATGAAACTTATAACTCTTTTCCCCCATAAGTGATTAGTTAAGTAAGTATGAGCATTTAAAGATACATTCAGGGAACTAGCCCTTAAATCTAGAGGCTCACTTCCACTATAGGTATACTTGATATACCTAGAAGTGTTTCCATGTTTCCAAAATATAAAATATAATTGAACACCCTCTTATAAAGTGTGATTTTTGGTGATAACAATCCTAGCATGCCCAGTGGGACCAAGGTCTAAGAGAGTGGAAATATTATTGTTGTGTCTTTCCTCTATCAACTTTTGGAAGCAAGAAATCTAGCACCAATGGTGACTCTAAATGATAATTTTTGGTTGTAATCAATATAGGTATCTTTAGTTGAATTTTTTATCAAATTTTTATATTTATTTTGATACATGAGGTTAACATGAATCCCCACCATGGACCTCTTTATCATCCTTGATATGAACTAGAGTATACTCCCCAACAGTCCTATTAAAATGGATATCAATCCCATGGTCCATGACATCCCTATAATCCTCCATTTCCTTCCCCATATAGACACTAGGTTATTAGACATCCCTATGAGGAAGGCTATGAAGATACCTATCAATAAATACCTCTCTATTAGGCCCAATATGAGCCTTATCAACCATAACATGATGCCTATGAACCTCAAGAGTATTCCTATGATTCTTACCAAAAGGAATTGAATGTTTATATGGATTTTACACAAAAGTATTATAAAGCAAGATATATATTCTTGTAGATTAAAGTGCAACAAAATGAAGTTAGTTTTGATCCCCATCATTACCCTCCTCCTCCTCCACTTTTTCCATATTATATCAAGTCCTTGTTGGCATCCATACCATAGTTAATAGATCTTGAAGATGAAGTGAGTCAATGGGATGATGAGTATGATGTGTTCCCTAATCATCTCATAGAATGGTTAAGAGGTGCTAACCAAAGTTATATGTAAAAGTTAGAGACATTTGAAGAACTAGAAGGAAATAAATGAGATATCAAGGAACAAATGAAATTGGAAAAGAAGTGCCTTCAATGTTTTATAGATAGGCTAAGTATGTGGGAGGATCAAGAGATAAAAAATGAACATGATGCTATTGTATAATTTCAAGAAATTTATTGGCAATATGCAACTCCTGCTTATGTAGATCCTTGTTCTTTTAACTAACCCAAGACATCACTTCCCTATGAGATTACTAATGATTTTGTATTTATTAAAACCCATCTCAACTCCTATCCCACCCCTCACACTCCATCTCCAATTCATGAGCCTATCCATAAACCTTACACTACATCTCATAGTCCAACTCCTTCACATGAGCCCATATTGAGAGAAGTAAGTGAAGAGGAGTAAATCCAAGCTAAGGCTAACCAAGAGGATGTCATGAGTTACCATGATGAGGAAATAACCATAGGGACTCCCCTTGGTTACCACAAGTGAAAATCTACCTTCTTGGATGAATAAAATCACATTTAAGATCTTACCACAACTACTGGTGTAGAGTTTGATATGGAAGAGGAACATATTAAAGACACTTTTGTAGTTGTCCATGAATAATGTGGCCAAGAATTAAAGAGAGGAATTTTAGGAAGACTCCATGTCTAATCATGAAGTTGTGGATGACCATCTCAATCATGAAGTGGAGTCTAATATCAAAGAGGAAGGTCAAATCACTCCTTGGGAAGTTGTAGTCCTAAGAGAGTCTCATGAGATCAATATAAATGAAAATTCTAATTGAAGAAGACACTCATAATGTGGGTGAAAAAAATTGTGGTAATTTTTTTTTCATATGTCATGAGGTTGATTATCTTAGTAAGGTTACTCCTCCCAAGAAGTCTACATTTGATTTTGATAATGCCTCTAACAAGCATGTTGATGATTGTCTAAATAAGCATGGAGAAAGGTCTCATGTTGTAAATTAATAGGAACTATGGCATCAACACAATGCCATATGAATTGATTTTAACAAGTTAGGTAAGTCTCTTTTTTCTCCAAGAGATTATATGTCTAATGACAAGGTTGATAATGATACTAATGATCATGTTGACAAGTATTCCATCAAGCATAAAGATGAAGGTCATTTTGTTGATCAATAATCTACTATAATAGAGAAATCTAATGATGATAGTGTCTAAGAGATTGTAGATATGGAAAGGGAGGGTAAGGTGGAAGTTATTATACCTCAATAAAATTCAAGAGATCCACTTGGTAGTTATCCATATCCAAAGGTATTGGATCATGAAGAAGAAGATCTTGATGCTTTCAAACATCAAGCACAATATACCAAGGAGAAAATCAAGGTTGAGAAGATTGTCATATATTCAAACTTTCACATTAAGATATAAGTACATGAGAAAGTGGAGTAAAAATTTTCCATGGAAGATAATGAACAAGATTGGGTGGAATATTCATAGCTCCTTAATAATCTTGAAGAACTTGAAGGTAAGGAGAAACACAATCTTATTGAGGACACTATGGAAACTAAAAAGGTATGTCTTGTTTAATCACCATTAGAGGTCATAGTTGAGGAGCCATATGAGAAAATTGAGGTTATTTGGATTAAATAAGAGTTCATTTCCATAGCTAACCTATTTGTAGATACTTGTTTTGATTAAACATCATGCCAATGAAGTTGGAAAACAACATGAAGAAGGTGGAGACATCAATGTCAAGGATCACAAGGCTACATGTCCCATTTAACCCTTCATGCCACGAATAAAGTGAGTTTTCAAACTTCCCCTTTGATCTTGGAGGTATTTTTTATCTCAAGTTAGTTAGTGCTTAGGTCAATTTGTCTAGGTGTGTGTTTCCTTTCTTATTGTGTTGTGTTCCAATAATTGCTCTTAAGCACATGTGTGTTTTGCTTAGTTCCTTAATTTTTGTTTTGTTCCTATTTTTTTATTATGTTTTATATACTATTCAAGGCACTTTGTATGTTGAGTTTTTTATACATGTGACTCCATATCCCAATGGATAGGATTCAGTGACTACTCATGGCATAGAAAGCATGCCACCCTTAGGAAATCACCAAGAATGTTGACCATTTTTTCCCGTAGGCCAAAATAGGTCAACCCCCTATAGTAAAAATATTTATATGGGATTTTTATAATGTCATGGAGTATGTTATAGCTCATTTTATGTCATTTAATATGCCATTCTAGTCTTGGTCATGGTTTAGTTCAATCCTTAAGCCATTTGGTGTCTTAAGGGTCTTTTTAGGGTCATATATGCAAGTGGTAGGTCTTCATGGTGATCAATGTAGTTAGATCATGGAAAAAGTTTGTTTATGCCTTAAGGAATTAATTTTAGCCTTAAAATATCAAGTAGTAGCTCAATAATAAGCTTTATAAAGCTATACCATCATAAAGACATCACATGGAAACCAAAATGGAACAACTTACTTATGTAATTTTTAAATATACTTATAAAGTCTTGCATGACCATCAGGCCATGTGTGATCAATGCCCTTAGTTCCAAAATCATGCTCAACAAGTTTTATATCTTGATGATCCTTCTATCTCGAGATATAAGCCTATAAATTTCATCTTGCTGATTCTAAGGAGCCAAGCCATCCAGGACATCATCTAGGAATGAATGAATAAGCTCTTTTGTGATTTTTTTAATCTTCACTTAGGAATCCTCATGAGACTAATGGATCATGTAAAATTTTATTTATACATACCAATAACATGATTTTAATGGTCCAAGTCCACACAAGATTTATGGCTCAAGTTATAAGCTTCTAAAGTTGGACCTACAACATAATATGTTTGTACTAACATCAACTTTAAGCTCAAGTAGAATAAATCCATTTGAGATTAAATTTAATGGTCATGTAAATGTCAATGATAGTCACATGAATGCCAATTTATGGGAGTGAGGACATAATTTTAAGCTCATGAAGTAGCTATTGTGTTTTAAATGGTGGGTCCTAAGTGATTTAATAATCTACATTGCATCATACATCTTGATCCAATGGTGCAAGATGAGTCAAATAGTCAAGGAGTTTGAGAGATTGACATGTGGTGTAAGCACATGAGGATGATATAATAATAGTGGATCCTAATAATAAATGTGAATTTAATACATGGTGTAAGCCTAGATAAATTTGATAAGTGAAGGGAAAAATTGATGGCTGGTGCTTGATCATACAGATCAAGATTGACAGTGCAAGAAAAGATCAATATATCAATAAGTTGAGTTAGAGATCGATAACAAATTAGGAAAAAGGAGAGCCCATGACTTTAAATGGAGCTCAAGAAGCCATTTTTTATAGAATAAAATAGGTTTTTTAGGGTCATCTTTTCTCCATTGAAGCTCGGTCAAATACCACAAAACTGACATAGTGATGTAGTCAAGTGTAGGGAACATAAAAGACACTATTAGAGCCCAATATTGACTTCTAGTTTGATGATTTGTATCATATAGGGTTAATGTTTGGTGGCTAGGTTCACCATTATATAATAAGGGTATATGCATTTATAAACCCTCAATTCCTATAATTACATAATGGATATATATGGACCTAATAAGAACCAAGAATTAAGCTGAGTGGCATAATATAATGACTATAGGAAAACCAATAGTCTAAGATTGGTTTTTCATCTATAGTGGACCCATGGACACAGGAAAAAGTTAGAGAATGATCCAATTTGAATAAATGACAACATTTTAAAGGATTCCATAAAGACAAACATGTAAACTTCAATGGCTTCTTTGTTAAAGCCATCTACATGAAAAGGACCCTTATCTCCACTTTTGCATGCCACAACAAACTATTCAAGAGTGGTTTAGCACCAAGAAAAAAATATAACATATGGATCCATTTTATGTAACCACATTGATGCCATAACTTAGCTCATAACCACTTGATCCTGCCATTAAAACCAATAGGGAACATCAATGAGGGAATATGTAATATGAAACCACTCGAGGTGACCTAAATCAATAAAAAGGTTTAAATGACCATAATTTATAGAAGTGGTTGTAACTATGATTCAAATTTTTGAACTAATTAATTCCCATTTTCAATGCCAAATCTCCCTTTCTCTTGCTTCTTTTATTTTATAAATATAGCTCTTGAGCTATTGTAAAATAATTCCACTCCATGTATGGTGAATCCCTACTAGAATGATGACATATTTTGCCTTTGACCATTAATACAAATATGATTTCAAGTTCTTGAATAATTGTATGAGTGTGTAAGTGATGTAAAGTGATTATTATCTATCCTTTATTCCCTTATCCTTTCATGTTTGTGAAAGAGTTCATGTTCTAATAGGTTATATAAAGTGTTGTTAACTATATGAGCCTATCTTTTAAGTGTACAATGAGCCTCAGTGCCTGCAACTAGCCTATGGTTCACTTACCTTAGATATCTCTCATGCATCTCACCTCCATATTGAAATATGCATGTTAGAATCCATATAACTTGGAAGGTAGTTTGGGTGCCTTGTTTCTTAGTGTAGGAAAGTATGATGGTCATATGGAACACATCTTTGTGCATCACCCCATTAAATTAGGTTCATTTCATGTAACTTATAACTCTTTTACCCCATAATTGATTAGTTAAACAGGTGATTAGTGATATATACATGGAGTCAACCCTTAAATCTAGAGGCTCACTTTCACTATAGGTACACCCACATACTTGGAAGTGTTCCCATGTTTCCCAAATCTAGAAGAGGCTTGAACACCTTATTTCAGGGTGTAATATTTGGTGACAACACCACCCTTTATAAAATTTATCCATATGTTCTAGTTCACTTGGATTTATACATAGGAAATGGTTTCATAACTATCTTGATCTCCCCCCACATTATTGATCTTTTTTATGATTAGATGCTGAATGTTGTAGACCAAGTAGTAGTTAAAAATTATATTATTTTTTAATCCAATAACCATTGCTATGATCCTTTTTGACTTGATGTTTTTCACCATTAGATTTGAATGTAGTGTCATTACTATGACATAAAGAGTGTTTTAAAATTTTCTTAGGCATGATTGTATTTCTTACATGTATCCCCACCATAAGCTTGAGAGGAGTGAAAGTACAAATCATTATAGATTAAGGGATATATGTAAGATGGGATATTGAGGGGTTTAATCCACCTAGAGAATTATAAGTTGAGTACACCCATATTTTCAAGTGTGTTAGCCACTATGTGACCTCTCAGTAGATGTGTGAGATTAAACACTCAATTAAGCAAAGGAAACATCCAACATCGGTAATGATTTAGATGAAATTGTGGGATGGTTTTATCTTTCCTAATAAGGTATTGAGGATGTTGATCAAATCCCCTTCTATATCAATTTTAGGAGTGTTAAGCTAAATAACTAGTTGGATGACCTATAGGGAATTTTTATCCTTAGAAATGTGGTTAGATTGGATACCCATCAGCCCCCCATAGGTAGAAATTATGGTCCCTAACTCATCCTTGATGAATCCTCCACACATGCATTTCTAAGATTTTCTTTAGACACTCCATCTAAATTTAGATTTAGCCACTCCTTAAAGGGGCATTCCTATTTATTAAGAATCCTATATGAAGTACACCTAATGAGAGGGGGTAAGATATTCCACTTGTTAAGGATATCCTACTTAGCCTCAAAACCTCCCAACTTGTCATTAGGTATTTCCACTTACCAATTCTCAATGATAGTGGATTAGAACCTATAGAAGGCTATCAAAGTAGTGAAACCTTTATAGTTGAAGATAAGAGCATTTTTTTCAAACCAAATAAGCCAAAAATGTGGGGTAGGGATAAATACCAAAGGAAGACCAAATAATGGATCTTTTAGGGAGGTTTCTATTGGATGATTAGGTCTAAAATGGATCTAGACTTGACCCAAGATAAGTTGAATAGCTAAAGGAGGAGGTTCCAAACATAATATCCAAATAGACAATCAAGGAATAGATGGTTCAATGATTTTAATGCTGAATTTTAAAGAGAACACCTATTAAGGATGGTCATACCTTGTTTTTACAAATTGTAAATTGTAAGAATTGTGTTATGAATCATGAGCCAAAAAAAATGTTCACCTTAGGGGTAAGGTGTTAATCCAGAGGTTTTTATAGTAATTTCTATCCTATAATTGATTTAGGTTGGCAAGGAATGTCAATTTAAATATGTAATCTCTAAAATATTTTATAGGATAGGGGAGTGCATTCTCCTTTAGGAACACAACTATATGGATTTGCTAAATTTGGGAATTGAGTTTGGCAAATTACTATGCAATTTCCATGCTCTCAATCACAGTAGGTAGAGTTATCCATTTTTTTATTCCTTAAGATAGTGACCAATTATCCTTCACCTAAATTCATATAGAGTCTCTTTAGGTATTTTTTAGTATGTTACATGGGGGAGAGGAAGCCAAGGGAGAGGGAGGGAGCAAGGGTCCTCTTAGAAGTCCACTTGTTCTCAATTTTTGACATGACATCTACTTCCCTTCTTTAGTAGGGCCTTAAATCTTGACATATATTTACAAAAGGGATAACCATACATTGGGCCTTCTACCTAGAGAAAACTATCTTCCTCTCAATTCTTTAGTTATTAGCTTTGATAATATTGGTCTAGTGATTTTTTTTATTTCATAAATTTCTACCTAAATTTAACAGTTAGGGCTTGATTCATACTTTTAATTATTCTAATCACAAGACCTAAAATGGAATTTAAAAGGAAAAATTTATCCCATGACAATAATGGGAATAAAAATGTCTTTCATTCCCCTCCCCAAGAATCCTTTTTATATCTACTCAATTCTATCTACAATCTTACTAGGGATTTAGAATAGGGTCATGAAGTAGATGGGGATACTTTATAAGGAAATTTTAAGGAGTTAAAGCTTTTCCACGTATGAAATGAGGATTATTTTACATATTTCTAACTTTTTATATATTATTTATACTAAGGGAGTCCAAAATTCCATTTTAATCTTACCCTCAAATAATGGCATGCCAAGGCATGTTGAGGGAAGTATGTTAATTTTGCATCCTATGATTTATACCAATATTTTTTGGAGAAAAGGCAAAGTATTAAGGAAGAAGGTAGATATTTTTTTAAAATTAATGCATTGCCTTAAATCTCTTTCATAGTTATCTAGGATATATTTTAGATCTAAAGCCTTTGAAATAGAGGTACCTCCTAGAATAAAAGTGTCATGTGAAAAATGTTCATGGATAACCAAGACTGTGTTCTATGCCACCCTTAGTCCTTGAATTAAGTTTTATTATCTAGAAGTTAGAAGACATATGCCTAGTGTTTAATCCATTAGTATATATAGATAGGTGTAGAGGGGGTCTCCTTTCTTGATACCCTAGATGGCTGAGAAGAAGCCTTTAGGGACTTTGTTAATTAGTATGGTGTACATGGGACTAGAAATACATCTATGGATCATACCCCTAATATCTGATTTGAAGCTAAAATTATTAATCACCTTGTCCAAAAATATCCATGATAATCTATCATAAGATTTATTCATATCAATTTTAAGAAATATACCTAATTTGGTAGAGTTGGCCACTGAGTGTAGAGTTTCATGGATAATTATGATGTAATCTATGATCTCTCTACCTACCATAAATGCACCTTGTTATTTTTCTATGGCCCATTTGATCAAGTGTTAGAGATATGTGTCCAATTGTTTTTAACAAATTTTTTAATCCATGAAGCAAATAATTATGGTTCTAAAATCTTTTAGTTGATTTGAACCTAGTTTCTTAGGAATGAGGACCATGAAAGTGTTGTTTAGTTATTTCAAGATAGTTCTTGACCTAAAGAATTCACATACCACAACCTCCACCTCTAAGTGAATTATGTCTTATAAATTTTGGAATAAAAGGGGGGGAATCCATCTAGTATAAGGGCCTTACTACCTTCCATTTAGAAGAGTGCATGTATAACTTCCTCTAGTAATGGGGTTTTTTGAAGTTCATGATTATCAATCTAGGAGATGGTTGAGGGGAGCTTCTCTAACGGACTATCTTCCACTTTCCTATCACCATATTATATTTTTCTTAACATATTTTTAAAGTTTTAAATGATTTTTTCATTGATGACTTATTCTTCTCTACATTTAGATCTGTACTTGAGGAAGACCTCAAAGATCCTATTAAAATTTTTGTTTCTAGATGCCAATTGGTGGTGCCATTCTTATCCCCTTATTTCAACCAAGTTCATTTGGACTTATGTTTATATAAGGCTTATTATTTAGAATCTAGGTTATGGAAGGAAATTATAAGGTTTTTCTCAATATTAACCAAGTTTTCATCATTTCTATTGATTTCCATTTGATCCTCCAAAATTCATAGTTATTATTCAGTGTTACTCTTTTGGATGAATATATCATTGAAGACTTATTTTTTAAAAACTCTAAAGTTTTCTTTGATAAACATGAGTTTCTTGACTAGAATGAACATGTCCATTTTATCCACCAATTCCCTCCACCTTTCCTTGATAAAATTGTGAATGTCTAGATGATGTAGGCACATGCTTTCAAATTTGAAAGGAAATTTTTTGGCTTTGTTAATTTTATCTCCTTAAAAAATAATCAGCTTGGGGTCTAACCCTATTCTTGGTAGAGTGGAAAGAGAACTAGAGAAGTGTAAGTCCCAGTTGAGGGAGACCAAGAATCTATTGAGTATTACCTTTAAGGTCGACATCCACTAAATCAACACTGATGGTGAATTATATAAATACACCATGTTATTCATGAAGGTGAGCCTACCTTTATTTTATTATGGATTTAATGGTGAATTAAAATATCCTTAACAATCCATTTCCATTCAATGTACAATTGACACTAGTAGATCATCCCAAAGTTTTTTTCCTGATTATGGTTTTGGGAGAATAAATATTAGAGAGAATCCATTCTTTTGTGCTATCTTTTTCTTTGAACAAGATAAGTAGGTGGTGATTGCTAAGAATTAAAACTTTTTCATTCAATATTTTAATGCCCTATAGGACCATTAAACCTCATGACACCCTAGAGGAGCTCATGCTAGCACATCTCGCATTGAATCAAATTTTATTACTATAATTATTGAGAGCTATCTTAGATATTTTAGTTTTTTGCAATGCTATTACTAAAAGGTTATGTTTCTTTTTCAAGTTTTGATCAACATGTGTTTTTTGGGGTGGTTGAGTCCCCTTCTATTCCATGAAATAAGATTCATTATTTAAACTTAGTAAATTGTCCTTTGAGATCTTTTTGATTCCCTTTAGCTATCTCATTTGTAGTTTCCTTTTTTTAGGATGAGAGGTTAGACACCCTTCCTAAGGATCTTTGTACTTCAACCACATTTATTTTCTTTCTTCTTCTTTTAGATTTGATAAGGGCTCATTAGTGATCTTTAGACTTGATAGCTAGTTTGGGCAAGGGGAGTTGGAACATTGGCCCTATTTATTGATTCTCTCCTTAGTTAACGCCTTAGGTATATAATAACAAATGCCACTATGAGGGGAGGGTAGAATAACCTTCTTTGATTTATATATGGGTGACCAATGATAGGGTGAGGAAGTTCTAACCCAATCATAGTTATTAAATAAATGTTTATAAATGGTATTCTTGAGACCATAATGGTTAGGATAAAATAGAGATTTGGGTAGGGTGAAAAGACCTATCATTAAAATGTCTAATAAAACTACACATAGAAGACTAGGGCTAAAAATATTGTCCTCTTAAAAATATGTAAAAAAAGGGGGGTTAATTGTGAGGTATCTGAAGGGTGTGAGGGTGGGACCATATTAAAAGGGGAATAAAAAGGGTGGGTTAGGATATTCATGGAAGTGGGATACACCAAAACTAGGAGGGTTTTGGGGGAGGGAACTATAGGGTCAAAGATTAGGAAAGTATAGGTTGGGGGGAGTTTGGTTCCTTGGTAGGTTATTTGGATAGAGAGGAGGTGGAATGGAATATGGAGGTTTTATAGACCATATAGTCTTTGATATTAGATATCGGGGCTAGGGTTGAGCTATAGGAAAATATTTAGATGTATGACTTAAGATATTTCATTTATTTCAAAATGAAGTAAATTTTTTGTACTCAATGGTTTGATACCACTCATCATAGTTTTATTTGATCTTGATTTTATGAATAAGTTGTTTATATTCTAGAATGAATACATGGAATCTAATAGTTACCATTCTTCTTTTGGATCTAATGACTATGTCTATGGTAATGGGTTGGTCTGGTGTTTTCATTATACCCATTATCACCTTAGGTTCTATAATTCCAATGGTAGCTTCGAGAGTATAAACCACATGGGAATATCTTCAAGGTATGAACTACCAAGGTTCATCCCCACCTTCCATTTCCTTAACCTAAAATTTGATTTCCCCATGAACTAGAGGCCTTTTGTGAGGACTCTAAAATAGTCTTAATAGAGATTAATGTTAAGGAATAAAAATTTCTTTGAAATGGATACCACCTTCAATTGGACTTTGGGATGCCATTTCTTATTACCAAACTTTCAAAAGGAGTCGATATTAGGCCATAAACCATTGACTTTCAAAAAAATGGAGTTGGCTAGTTTACTATCAACATTTTCCACTAAAACATCTGGGACTTTGATGTAGGGTTCATCACTTTCTATGGTGGGATAAATATAGTAATCATAATTTTCTTCTTATAGGTGTATTTTACCCTTTAAACATTATACCCAAGATAGTTTTGCTTGGTATATTTCTATAGTCTATGGGTCCCTATCAGAAGAGTGGTAAACCACAACCAATATTTATGTGACTTTATCACTCTTCTCCTCTTCTCTTGGTGGGGCATCCATGTTTCCTATGCCCTAATTTTATTTTGCATAACCATCCCCTATTTTAAAATTTTAATTTTTTCACCCCTTTTGATACTTCTACTCCATCATGATATAAAAATGAGTCTTATTCACCATACCTTTAATCTATTTATCTATATGCATGATTGACACTTTGTTTTCCATAATTTATACATTTAAATGTATAAGTATAATTATCAAACTACTTCATACCACCATAATACTATCTATAGATTATAATAATTATCACTAATTATCCATAACAATTCCACACTAGGAAAACATGACCTATTATGGGTCTATCCATATAGAGTGGTTGCGTCTCACACCAAATAATAACGAGTTTAAAATTTTGAAAATGTTCTTTTGGATATTCTCACATATTTAACAAGGTTGGATAAAAATAATATTTATAAAAAGGTTTGCATATATACACATCAAAATTAATTCATTATCCCCACTTTCTTACCATTTTGTTCCTAAATTAAACTCTATTTACCATTCAATGAATCTTATCTATTCATTTCAAATTCAAGATGACTCGTAAGGAGAAATAATAATAAAAGTGTAAGACATATCAAATCAAGTCAAGGGATATTATTTTCAAGTATCAAATACATATTTATATATGTATACATATAGTCAAGGAGCAAATTTTCACAGTCACTATAGGTTGGAGAACTACATGGGCTTGATTTATTTCCCTAGGGTATTGGATATATAAGAAGTTTTCAATCATTAAGGGGATGATTGGGTCTAGTTCAACCAATTAAATTCCCCCTTTCCTTTTTGAGGTTTCAATATTTCAAGGTTCCCTTATGGTTTTATAGAACAAATAAATAAAATAATGAATTCTATACAGCATAATCTAAAACAAAATATCTTAACCTACTTATTAGACATAGGTGCAAAAGGTGAAACAACCATAGTTCATCATAATCAATGTAGATAATTCCATATTCAATAGACTCAATCAACTTGTGATTCTACCACCTATAACATTCCTATCAAGGAACATTCTAGGATTCTACATATAATCTATCATTATCAAAATTATAATATTTTTATAATTTTCCTATCATTTATTAGCCAAACTCAACTGGAACAAGTCTAAAATAAATGGACACGAGAAACCTATGTTGAAATATAAAAATAATAATACTATATATGATTATTATTATATTATGTTCTTGATCATGAGCATACATAGTCATTTTTTTTAATTGATTTACACTTTGATGTAGAAAATAATTTAAAAAATATTGAGCTAAGTTGGGCACATTTATTCTTAGTCTTTTCCAAAGTAGTATTTTTCCATATTAATGAATTTAAAAAATAATAATTTTTATTTATTGTACATACTTAACATATTGATATCTATCAAATTTACACATATTATCATGACATACATTTCATTGTTTTAAAAAAAATAGGGTAAACCATATAATTTTATGCACCTATATGTTTTACAAAGCTCAAAAATTTATCTATTTTATAGGTAAATTTATGAGATTTTACTTTTATAATTTGGTTTTTCAATTTCAATTTAATTTTTAGTCTTTTTCTTGATTTTATGAAAAATATGTTTTGGTAGTTTAAAAACTCATAGGATCTATTGTTATGATAAAATAGGTATTCAAGTTTACCTCATTAATTGTGTTAGGGGTACTTACCCAATATTAAAGCCATTATATATCACTAGATATAGATTTTAGTTTCCATGTATTTTATAGTATATCAAAAATGCTTGAGTTTTATTTTGTATCCATATGAAGCCTTAGACTATTTATTATTTAATTACATCATTAAGTGGCTAAATCTAGGAATTTACTCTTGACATACCCTATAAATAGGTTATTATAGATATGGGATTGCAAAATCCTCTATAATTAGTACCATTTGGACTATATTCATCTTTTTATGATTAGGATTGATATATCTAAGAACATACAAATCAAATACACCTTGCATAATTACACCTAATTTCATTTTTCTATTACATCTTTGCATTCCACTTAATAATTTAATCTCATCTAATCCTATAGGTGTATTCTTAGATTAAATCAAACTTTTATAAATCATATTTAAATTATTTTGGTCTCTACTAAAATGGACATATATACACTTTTTATCAATATGATAATGTTACTCTTCAAAATTACGACCTTACTAAAGATGATGTTAGTGATGAACATGATACTCAAGAAAATAAAATTATTCATGGTAATCAAGTTAATCTAAAATCTATAATATAATTGATCCAAAATAACTTAATGGTGTATATCGAGCAAGACAAAGAGCTATCCAATTTAAGTTAAGGAATTCTAAAATGTCCTAAACAAGTGGATAAAGTTGTCCAATTACTCCTAACATCTAAGAATACACATTAGTTAAATATTGTATCATCCAAAACACAAACATAAAATATTCCTTTTTGTAGAACCAAAACAAAGTCTAAGTGAAAATTTGGTTACCCCAAGTATGATTCTTCACAATCTATAAAATTGAGTTAAGTCAAGATTTGTAAAAGTTTAATTTGGACTTGTATGAGAGAGTGAATTAAAAAAATTAACAATAAATAAATAATTTTGATCACTTTGTGTTTTATATAAATCAAGTCATAATTTGATAGTTGCTTTCTATCCTTTGAAACCTAACAAAATATTTGTATCCATCAAAATCTAACAATTACTTTGCAGCCATTATAACCTGATAGTTATTTTGTAGCCATCAAAACTTGAAAATTTCCAAACACCTCCCAAAGCTCTACATATATGTTGTTGATGCCTACACATGTGAGTGTATTCATCTTTCACTTTGTTTAACTATTTTTATTTTTCATTATTTCCATTTCACCTCATTTTCAATGAAGACTATTTCTCTCTAATTAGTTCCTTATTCAAACATTATATTTCATTCCATTTCACCATTTTTAAGATTTAAGGAATGGATATTATATATTTTATTTTTGTTTTGTGTGGTTTTCAGATTCTATAAAGTTTTCATCCTTGAATTAGTTTTTCACTATATTTTCACTCTTGATATTATATTCATCAAATCCTACCACCCAATCAAAACTTCATTATATATTGTTTGGCACAAACAACTCTTTTGACTTCAAAATCTATATTTATGCTCATCAAATCCTGTAGTCTACTCAACAAGTATAGGAAATCAAGACATGCATTGCACTCATTAGATCTTATGATTTTATTAATAATATCTAGTACATGAGACCTAAATCTAACTAAACATACCCCACATCCTTCAAAATGTGCATCAAACTCTGTAACCCTACTTACAACACACTGGTTTTGGCCAACTACTTTGCAGTTCCTAATTTTTACTTCCTAGTTAGAATATGAATGTTTTATCAACACTACCAATAATAGTTGAAAAATTTTGGGAATCCAAATAATAAAATAAATATGAAGTATCATTTTCAAAGTGTCACCCAAAATATAATTTAGGGTATATTGTATATAATATATTACTAACACAAATCTAGGGCATGTCAACATGATATAATTTTATAATATGGTTAATGCTTATCATAATTCTAACTGGACATAAAGCATACATGATAGTGGAATACCCCAAGATACATCTTTCCCAATATCAAATAAATGTCTTGAGTCAATGTTGACCCTGGTGAGTCATTATGATAAGGAGAACAAGGATGTGAAGAATTTAAGGGTTGAGTATGTTCTCTACCTTGGTGCATAAAAAATTTAGGATATGTTTAGAATACATAATAAAGAATATTTTGTTGATATCTCTCCTAATTATACAAAAAAATAGGATTCTAACTCATTTTCATGTTATATATCATTGAATAGATAGTGGCTAATAAAACCTATGGTCACGTCTTCTAGAATATGCAAGACCATTACATGTTTGCATTTAAGATGGAAATAATTGATAATATAAGACACTTGAATATATTGTTCATGAATCCCATAGATAATGACTTCAAATAATGGATGTAAATATATATTAAAATCATCCATGAGAATGAACATTTCATAAACGAGGAATAATTAATTAGTGACTCTACCCATAAGTAACTATGCAAGGTGAACCAAATAAGGATGTTCTATATGAGTTCTTATTTAGTCTATGCAATTGATCATAAGGGGATACACAATGGGTTAAACATATTTTATTAGATGTCAACATCAATGACATATTATTTTTACCTTGGCTCAAATTATGTGTTAGTCTTAAATAGTTATTCATGGTCAATGATTCTTTCTTGCATTATGTCATTTAGATGTTTGATCTAGATCTATATAATTTCATATTATCCATTATGGATAACACTAAGGTTTATATATGGGGTTTATGATTCATAAAATTCCCCACTTTATTGTATACTAGAGTCTATAGTTTTGATAATTCCATACATTCTACCAAAGTTTGTTGATGATAGGTGGGTCCTGATGGAGATGATTTGTTAGCTAATAAGAAGTCACAAATTTATATCTATCAATTGTAAGTCAGATATCCATTTCCCAATAACTATTGAGAGATATATTTTTGCCTCACTCTTAAAGGTAAATTAAATTGATGCATAAATGAATTGATTTACTATTCATCCATTTCACAACAAAATTTATTTTTATGTCAGAGGGTTGGTATAAATAATTCTTAGTTATTCATATAAAAACATCCTATATTATAAATACTCTTGGAAGGATTGTGATAGGGATAAATAAGTTAGGCTTCAGAATTATTCTCACTTCAACCTTTGATGAGGTGACTTAATATATCATATCATATATTATATAAGACTTTTAAGATGATATGGATATAGTATGAACAAGATATAAAAGTGAGACATGTACCTTAAGTTTATTAAAGAAATTTAAATTTTAAATATTTTGAGGATAGGATGTATGTGATCTTGAACATATCCATTCATGTATCAAATGTTGAGGGGTTGATTTTTAAAATGTTGGATTTATGTGACCATTCAGAGTTGTAGACATAAGACATGATTAAATACAACAACCTAAACATGGGAAATCACTTATAATTTCTTATCATTGTGTTGGTACAATGCCAATTATAATTAAATAGGAAAAGGATAAAGAAATAGAGGCCCATAAGTCAGTCAAACCAAAAATCTGCTTAAGATCAAAATTATGATGTTGACTAGAGGAGGTAAAGGAAACCATAAGATCTCTATTGTTATAGGTGATCTAGAGGTAAATGTGGTTCATTATTGAGGCTTGATTAAAAACACCATGGTGTATTACATGGCAAAAAAACTTCATTTTTTAATCCCCACATCTACTCCTTCATCAAGAACACCTCCTAAAACTTCACCTAAATAAACCAATGTGTTTCCTCTACCTTCATCAAAGGCTATAAGTATATCTCTACCCCTTGTTCTTGAATCCAAAACTTAAAATATTAATAAATATTAGGTATATGTTTCACCTAAATCATCCCAACCCTTAATTATTCTTCCTAATCCTAATCAAACTTAGACTCATACCAAATAAGGACTTATGTAAAAAGTTCCTAATGCAAATATTATAGACTGGTTTAATGAATTTTTCAAGAAGAGGAATAATAAAATTTAACCACAAGAGGTTCATTTTAGTAAACTCATCAAAAATACTAATTTCACACCAAATAAACCCAAAATAGTTTCATGTATAATCATAAATAAACATGGTGACAAGTAAATTGAAGTTGTAGTTCCTCCTAATTAATTCAAAGAGAAATTTGTCACTAGTTAATACGAAATTATGAAAATACAACTTGGAAAGGATACTCATGAGGTTATAAAATAATATGTGTAGACGTCCATTGGCACATTTTTAAGAAGTATGACCAAGACAAGGTAACCAAAGATCAATTAAAGGAAAATGTGAAATAACTCTATTTAGTGGTCTAGAAATTGGTGAGCCTAATTCAATCTTATCCACATGATTATGCACTTGGTACCAAAATAATTATAATATATGAGATAGGGAATATTGATATATCCACCAAGTAGTGGTCACAAAATTTTCTTTTTTAAATAAATACATCAATAAACACATCCATACAAGTATATGTAGAAATTAAGAATGAGCCTAATTATGCAATGAAGAAATTGGATATAAAAAAAATAGAAAATAATAAATGGAAGTGAATACCATAAAATTTATAATCCTCATCCAAAGTAGATCTAGACACTATCATCATAAATGGTTATAACTTAGGAATGTTGAGAAGACCAAACTTAATTCCTAGATGATTCAAAGTTTTGAATTCATATGATTGAGGAATCCATGTAAAAATTAAAATAATTTTCGGTGATGGTATTGGATTATAAAAATGATATTAAATAAGTGATTTAAAAACTTCTTTTTTGTTTCTTGACAATAATGAAGCTGTACTTACAGTAAAAACTATCAAAAATGAATTTAATTAGTTAATGGAGGAGTCAAGTCCTAGATTTGCCTTCAATATTGAGTTTATTAAAAAATTCATTATACATGATAAATATTATGATAAAATATAAATTATTTAAATAATTTTTTATGTGTTCCACATCTAATTTTAGAGATTAGGCTGAATTAAAAATCAATTACCTTAATTCAGATTGTCTATATGAATATAAAGTTAAAAATATGATGATATTTCATGAAAATGAAAAAAAGAATTCATGAATAAAATAAGAATGAGTTTAAATTTATTTATGATGAAGTAAATATTAAAAAATTGGTGGAAGGGATTATTTAAATTTTAGTTTTTAAAAATATGTTTTGATGTACTCTCTTTCATAGTTTTTAAAACTATGTTTTGACATAAGCACTTTTGCAGTTTTTAAGTTGATTTTTTTTTTACTTTTTAAAGTAATTTTAAAATAAAATATCTATCAATATATTTTTATAAAATTATTAAGTGTAGTTAATAAATTCAAGTGGTTGCATCCTTTTCTATAACTACCACCTTATAGGTTATAAATAGAGGCTTGCATGCCATTCTAAAGGGATTTTAGCTTTGTGAATTTTGAAAAGATAGATGATATTTGAGAGAAGAGATGAAAACATAAGAAATGTTGTGTTTTTATCATAAATTAATAAAAAAATACCATTTTAGGACTTTGTGCCTTTATTACCTTGGTGAATGAATTTTATTATGTTCATTGATTCATTATGTTAACTTCTACACTTTCTTCATGAAAACTTTCCACGGTCAAATAGTCATCTTTATTTTCATATAAAGAATTTGGAATATAATTGAAATATAATTTTGATCAATTATTCATGTTATTTTCCTTTTCTTATTATAATCCATTTTTCTTCCATATTCCATTCTTTGAACTTCCTTTCTTCACACATGAAAAAACCCCAAAAAATCATATATATTTGTAAATGTTTTTCATTTTAACTTTTTATTTACTCTGAAAAATGTTTCCTCACATGATAATAGATGAGGGAATCTAACCCATAACACTAGTGTTTGTGATATGCAAGATTTGTTCATATACAAAATTTCTAGCCAATAATTTTTTATGCCTATCATGGGGCACTTTTTGTGATTTTTCCTGCAACACATAAATAAATTGCATGAATATTAAAATAACCCATAATAAATTACATTATCTAGGACTTGATTGGATACAATATTAAAATGTTCATGTTGCCCCTAATCTCCAACAATATATGTGGGAAAATAGATTTAGTCCTTGTTTTCATTGAGTCATAGCCATACTAGA
Source organism: Torreya grandis (assembly GCA_037957365.1). NCBI lineage: Eukaryota > Viridiplantae > Streptophyta > Pinopsida > Cupressales > Taxaceae > Torreya > Torreya grandis. Next base: position 299,245 of record JARHVA010006153.1, on the reverse strand, counting down.
TGAAGAGGAAGATCAAGTGGAACTTTTCCAAAGAGAAGTGTTTATTTAAAAAATAAAACTAAGATAAATTTTGATAAGAGTGGTTTATAGAGTTTCTCAACCACCTTGCCTTCTCACTCAATAAGTTATTTCATTATGGTGTAAATAAGGTTTATCAAAGTGAGTAAATCTAAATATGTGTTTGATCCTTTATTTTATTTGAAAAAATGACTTAATTTTTAGTTGATTCCTAAATTAAAAGTAAAATTTATAAAATATGTAAGCCTACCTACAAATCCTAGATAAAAAAACAATAATGAGGTATTTTAATAGTATAAATGTATATACTTTCCAAGGTTGTTATACCCCCAAAATTATTTTTTTTAAATATGACAGTACATTTTGGTAATGTAACTATGCTAATAAATCTAAGATAATTATGAGAATTACCTGGGGGTTTATGGAATAACTTGAATTTTCTAGGTCATGAGAAACAATACCTAGATGAAAACATTTTTACATTTTTTTTTCATGTGGAATCCCATGGGTTGAGCATGAATATGTTAATATAAGGTTATTTTTATAAAATCTAATATATGGTGAAGCTATCTAGTTTTACCATCTCATCTTAGATTCTATTTCTAATTGGAATATTATGACAACTATGTTTGAAGATTAGTTCAAACTAGCTAAGGATGTGCATGTACTTGTTGAAAAATTAAGTCATATGAAAAATAATCTAATGAAATCATTAAATAATTTATTTCCAATTTCAATAAATTATTAAATAATATTACTCAAATATCCAAGGCAACAATAGAGAATAAAAAAAAAAAATCTTTATTATTGCTCAATGGCTAGAAGTGGGTTTTTTATTAAGGAGGAATATATTACCTGACCTAGAATAAACTCATGTATACATAACTAAGGTTTAAAATCACATGGTTATGGATGTGAAATTTATAACATACTCTTTTAATTCTAAGGGTAAAATTTTATATGAGGATTCCATGGAACAAGTGATTCAATTATTAGCAAATGATATTATTGCTTTAAAGAAGCAGTTACCTCAAAAGTATCTAGATGATTCATACCAAGTTATTCCAAAAATAAACTATATTCATACAAGAAAAAAATTCCTTAGTTTCAATCTCCACAAATAAAATTATCTATTAAATACCCTATAATGAATGTAGTACTATAATCAAAATAAATTTATGTGTATGATGATAAAGAACTTAAAACTTAAGATTCAAGTTTTCATGAATATGAGACTAAAGAACTAAGTAATGAGTCCAATTCTTTTTTATATAGTTTGATTACAAATAATCTGATTATGATCATATAATTAGAGATATGAATGGTGATTCTTATTTATTTTTCATAAGATCACAAGGTTTGAAATATGACACCAAAAAGAAGTAAGATGATGATAAAGTGAACCAAAGTGAAAATAGTAAAGTTAAGGAAGATCCTAATACATATAATACAACTATAATACTTTTTTGAGGATATACCTCATCAATAAAATATAGATCAATCATATGTCAGGGTAATTACTTATCCTTAGACTTGTGCTACAAAAAATTAGAAGATTGATGATAATAATAATAATGTCAATGTATCTTCATCACCTATAAATTTAAGAATCACATTTTATTCCAATATCCCCTCATTTGATATTTTATATCTTGTTAATAAATTCAAGATTCAAATATCCCAAGTTGAGTACTTTAGATCAAATATAGATCAGGTCAGTAGGCTTTTCCAATTTATCAAAGGAGAGATTTCTAATACAAGAAAACCTAATTTTAAATGAATCCCATCTACACCTTCTAACTTGAAACCATTGATAAATACCATGGTTACATTTTATAATCCTAATAAATAAGAACCATTTTATATATCCATTTTATTGAAAGTTTATAAGCCAAACAACTGCATAATTGATATGTAAGCCTCTGATAATGTCATAATGGATAAAATTACACATGTTCTAAGACTCACTTATACCAAAACATTTGGGAAATATTTTTCAATGAACATAAAATAGGTCCCATTAGTTTTCTAGATCAAGGATGACCAAATGGTTCTAGTGTTTTCCCATTGAAAAGTATTAAGATGACTATCCTTATGGTGAATATTAATACCACATATGTTATGTTGTTATTAATAATATTCACAAAGGTTTGGGTGGGGAGATCCAGATCGATTTGTATCATGTTAAATTATTAGTAAATGGGGTCAAGCACGAGCTAAAATATAAATAAAAAACCAAATTCATAGTGTGCAAATTAGAATACCCATGAGATGTTATTATTTATAAATGCATGTACCCAGGGAGCTACATGATAATGTTGGAAAGATAATTAGATGTACCATAAAATTTTCAAGGTGATTGTAATAACTCTTAGATTATCAAATTTGATGGTAGATATTATTTGACTGGTGATGGAACCAAAATTATTATTTTTTCTCCAAATGAAGAATTATTTCCATACTCTTACAAGGTGAAGTTTTAATGCACAAATAATACTACTAAATATAAATATTTGCTTCTAATATTGCATAAAAATGAACAAATTATAATTAAAAACTTAAAATTATGATGTGATGTTGATATGATTATGAAAAAAGTAAATAACTAGTATCGATTCAAAAATGATTATTTGAGGCATTAAAATAATTATGTGTGGATTGTATCAAATAATTTTAATCAAAAACATCCCAATATATGACAATAGAAAAGTAAATTAAATTGTTGGATTTACTTTTCTAATTATTCCTTCTCTAGATGTGGATAGAGATAAATACACCATTGAAATAGTTTCTAGGCCTAGTGCGACTAACAATAAAAAACATTGGTAGGTTTTTAATAATTATAATCAAATAATACCATTCCTTGAAAAGGTAGATAATTTCATAAATATGTACTTTTAAGGTAGCACTTCCACATACAAGGAATCTTATGTCCAAGATGATTAAGATGATTTGTACGATATTTTATCAACTAATGCCAATGAATATTATAAAAATCATAATGTGAGTGAGATTCAAGGGTTTATCTAGTTGAAAGGAATAATATGACAAAAGTTTTGGTTTCTCTTAAGGACTTATTTTAAAATCATGGGTGGTATGATAAAGGAAAATTTTAGTGAGAAGCAACTAGATCTTATGAATAAGAAAAGGTTAATTTTATTACTTTTGAATAAACCAAATATGTCAACATCAAAAAATGGTTCTCCATTCATCAATATCTTCAAGTTAAATAAATATGTATTTTCCTAGAGTTATGATGATCTCAAACCCTTTAGTCTAAACATTATGAATCACAACATACATTTGAAACGTAGTATGTCTACTTATTTTCATAAACAAAGGCATTAGAATCCAAAAATTACTACGTCTATCAATGTTGAGATTTAGATTATGTTTGGCGTACATATTATCTTCCCTATACATCATTCCACATGGGTAGATAATATTATAAACATTCATAAAAAGAGTGGTGAAATTTGACTCTATGTTGATTTCAATAATCTTAATTAGGAATCCCTAAAAAAAAATTACCCTCTACCAATCATGGATCACATACTAAAAGTTGTTACAATATTGGATATGTTATCCATGTTCTATGGATTTTTGATTTGGGGTTGTAGGTGAAGATTAATATAAGAATTACATTCATAAGACTTTGGGGAACCTTCACATATATAAAACTGCATTTTAGCCTCATTAATGTTGGAGATAATTTTAAAAAGGAAATGGATTTAATGTTTCATGATATTAAAAAATAATATCATAATGTATATTTGTATGATCTAACTATCTTCTCAAAGAAGAAAGAAGACCATTATGATCACCTCATAAATGTGTTTCAAAAGTGCAGATCTCATGGTATCTCACCTAATTTAAATAAGTTCATGTTTGGGGCAATTGAAGGTAAACTTGTTGGACATATTGTGTCAAAATAAGGAATAGAGATTTATCTAGAGAGGTTTTATGTGATCCAAAATATTTCTCTTCCCACTAGTAAGCAAGGTGTTAACTCTTTCTTTAGAAAGGTGAATTTATTAAGGAGGTTTGTCCTTGATTTTTTTGAAATGACAATGAATATTTTATAAATTATGAAAGGTAAAAAAACCTTAAAATGGAATAATCAAGTTAATGAGTAATTTTAGTAAATAAATGTTGTTATTTAGAGATCACTAACCATAATATGCCATTGATAGTCTACTACTATGCATTATAACACACTTTATCAATGATCATCATATAGAAAACTAATGAATAAATCAAATCTCCTATATCTTTCATGAGTTGTGGTTTTAATAATTATGAAATTAGATGATATTCAATTTAAAAACATGATTATGTAATATTCAAGGAAATAAATGAATTCAGATATTATTTCTTAAATTCATGCATCATCATAATAATATCAAATACAATGGCCAAGCCTATCTTGATGCAACAAGAGCTTGGATCAAAAAGAGGAACATGGATAAAAAAGGTCTAAGAGTATGACTTGGATATTAAGTTGACTAAGCTTGTTTAAGGATGTGCTTTATGTCAACTTATGGCTAAAAATGGGCCATGTAATGAGAACCTTGATGAACCAATGAAGCAATATGTTCTTGAAGATTTGCCCCTAGTATTTTTTTGGTTCCACCAATTATTGGTATGTCAATATAGCATACTTTGTCACATATGGAGAGTGTCATGAGCATAACATTACTAAAGAAAAAAATGTAATAAATATAAGATATTTAATGCATGTTATATGGGATAATACTCTTTTCAATAAAGGGATCAATAATCTTTTACTAAGATGTGTTGCTAAAGAGCAACATAATAAATTTTTAGAGTAATTTCATAACAAGGCATCTAGTATCTAGTTTTCATACTATGTTATAGTACATAATATCCTAAGAGATAATTACTAATGACATTCTATATTTAAGGATGCATGTGAGTGGGATTTAAAATGTGAACCCTACCAATAATTTATGGGTACACCAAAGCTAGTAGTACTACCCTTAAAACAAGTCATGATTGAGGATTGTTTTGAACAATGGTGTCTTGACTTCATTAGCATGAAAAATCATCATTATAGTGTTGGTCACACTCATGTTCTTACTAAAATTTATTATTTAATGAGATGGGTATAATTTATTACTATCAAACATGCCACTTCTAAGGTGGTATGCAATTTCATTAAGGAAAATATTCTTTTTAGGTGTCTGGTCCTATAAAATATAGTAATGGATAATGCTTCAAATTTTTCTTCTTCTAATCTAGTTATATTTTGTTATTGGTATAATATATACTTGTATCATTGATATAAATACTATCTATAAGGTATTGGCCATGCAAAATCTATAAAAAAATAATATTATTACCATAATTCAAAAATTTGTTGATAAAAATAAACAAATTTGACAAAAAATGTTGTATGATGCACTATGGGTGGATCTAATCACTCCAAAAAGGGATATCATAATGTCTCTTTTTTAGTTAATGTATGGTATTAATTCCATATTTCTCATTTCACTAGAGTTACTAACTATTCAACTAGATAAGGCAATTGGAGATCAAAATTTTATAAATTCTTTGGATAATATGATCATGTATCTAAATAAATAGGAAGAGAGAGTGGAAGTAATTGATCAGATTAAAAACATTAGATAAAGGTAAAAGCATTGTTTAGACAAGAAATCTAGATAAAGTGATTTTAAAATTTATGATCTCATTTTTCTTTGGGATAAAAGTAGGGATCCCAAGGGGAGTCATAGAAATTTTGATTCCTTATAGAATGGTCCTTTCAAAATAAGACACTTTTTGGGTATAATATATACTATTTGGATTATCTTGATGGAACTCATCTTGTCCTTCATTATAGTGGGTAGTATCTAGAATTTTCAAGTAATAGTGATTGGTTATAATTGAACATGTACATAAATAAGTTTAGGATTTTTGTTGTCTTTCATTTCTTGTATTGTATTTTATTTTCATTTTGGTTATGTTTTCAATTTTTGGTTTTATCTCTCTTTCACTTATTTTGTCAAAGTCTCATTATGAAAATTTTGATTGAGTGTAATAGAAAATTATATCTTAATGGACTTAAAATTTGATCTGCATAACTTGAGGTTCTAAAGTTCATACTTTTTCTTTTGTAATCTAAGTCCCCAATTAGAGCTAGAGATTATACCAAAATTTGAGTCTAGGTTAAAAGTTGTATACCCCAAGTATTATTATTTTTAATTGATCAAATTGAGTCAAATAAAGAGTTTTAAAAGTGTAATTTACACTTATTTGAGCAAATAAGTGAAATATTTTTGGTTTTATTAATAAATAGGGAATTTATAAAAATTGTTATTTTCTTGAATCAAGTCAAAATTGGACAATTAATTTACACCTATCAGAACCTAACACATGCTTTGTAGCTATCATAGCATAACAACTACTTTTCAACCAATAAAACTCAACATTTTCTAAACACCTCCCAAATTCTAAATTAAATGCGTTTGATGCTTCCACATCTGGGTGTCTTGTAATTTCAATCTATTTAATTATTTTCCTTTATCATTATTTCCACTTTTCCCTATTTTCCATCAAGAATATTGCTCTTTCACTCATTCCTTGTCCAAATACCATCCTTCGACCCATTTCACCATTTTGAATATTTTTGGAATGGATATTTTAGAGTTTATTTCTATTTTGTATGGGTTTATACCTTGATAGAGTTCTCATATTCATGTTGGTTTTTCATAGTATTTTCACTCTTACTCATATCTTCATCAAATATTTCCACCTAACTGACACTTCATCAGATCTTATTTTCCCTAGACATATTTTTTGGCTTCACTATTCATATTTTCACTCATCATATCCCATGGTTTTCTAAATAGACATCATAATGTAAGACCTACATTACACTCATTATACCTCATGGTTTTCTAAACACATGTCAGAACCCAAGACCTGTATTTCACTTGTTAGATCCTATAATATACTCAATAGGTGCCATAATCTAAGACTTACATTTCACTCATTAGATCCCATGGTTTTCCCAATAGGTTTCTCAACCCAAGACCTAATTTTTTGTAATCACAACCTGTGGCTTAAAAAATAGGTTTTAGACTCCATAACACTACTTACAATTAGTTAGTTTCTTCTAACTACTTCAAAGTTAACAAATTCCACTTCTAGTTTAAAGAAGCCTATTTAATAGACACTACCACTTACAATTTTAAATTTTTTAGACTCAAAATAAGAAAGGTGATATGAATTATTATTTTATTGGGCACCCCCTAATCTAATTTAGACTCTATTGTACATAATAGTATTGACATAGATATGGGTCATGTCAACATGACATAATTTTGGAATAGGGTTAATGTTGATCATAAGTATGACTAGACACATAAAAATATGATAGTGGACCACTCTAGGACATAAATTTACAAATATAAATCAAATACACTAAGTTTTTATTGACCTTGGTGAGTCACTATGGTAAGGAGAAGAGGGAGGTGAAGAATTCAAAGGATGGGTATGTTATCCACCTTAACACAAAACATATTGAGGTTATGTTGAGAATAATCAATTATGAATATTTTGTTGATCTCTCTTTTGATGTCACTCAAAAAAAATGGGATTAAAACTTTATTTCATGTTTTAATTCATTAAATAAACATTGGATAGTAAAACATAAGGCTATTTCTACCAAAATACCCAAGACTATTGCTGATGTAGAACATCACAAGATAGCATAAGGTGATCATATGTTTGAGAGTTTCATGTTATCCATTTTGGTTTGGTGTGAGTGTGATAGGTTTTATATGGTATTATATGGTGTGTTATATTAATTAAGAGACTTTAGTTTGAGCTTTTATAGTCCATTTGGAGTTTCCCACCAAAAAGGAGAATTTGAATATTTGAATATATAACTAGCCTTTAAAGTGGTGTTTTGGGTTATGTATGGAATGCTATTTTTATTGAAAGTTTATGAAGGGTATTATAAGATTAGTAATGTGTGTAATTATTGTATCAATGTGTAATACATTTTCAATAATTTTAATCCAAGAAACTTTTATTTATAACTACCACCCTAAATGGAGTTGGCCAAGGAGTTATTTTTCATGTTTTAGTGTTATGAAAGGAGAAAAATGCATGTAGTTGGGTAGAGTGTGGTATAAGTTAAGTAGTATTGGATAGGTTTTAAGGAGATAGATATGGAGTGTGGATAACCTCAATAAATATTAAGATAAGTATTAAAAACTTGAGCAAGAACTCTATTCTATTACAGGTGTGTTTGTAATGTGTTATTTGATTGATAAATGAATATAAAGGAAATTTAATTGTCTCCTTAAGATATATATACATATTAAATTTATTCAAAATAAATTATAATATCATCATTGTTGGAATAATTATGTATTTCTCATCCATTATTGGATTCATTTTGTTATGCACAATATAACTCAATAATAGTCAACTTTGTTGACATAGTAAAAAGAGCAAGGAAGAGATGCTTGTTTGAGGTTTGTTGAATTAAATTTTAGAGTTGATATTCATATAATTAATTTAGAGTATTAAATTATAAATATACTCACTTGGAATAAGATTACATATGCTTATGGTTAATATTGTAGTTAGTTTTAGACATAGACCTTTAGAAATCTCCAAAATTTTGATAAAACATATATATGAGGCTTAAGAGGATTTTTAAAAGAATAAAAACCTTGGATAAGGTGGATTTAAGTAAAAATAGATTAATTAAAACTTTAATAAACTCAAATTAATCCATTTTATTCCCTCTCAAGCTATCTTAGGCTTGTATAACCCTATGTTAGAGTTTTGAACTTGAAACTTAAATAATTTATGTTCCTACAATAAAAAAATATTGAAAGTTCATTATCTATGGTTATTCATGGTGTCATAAAATATTATAATTTTTTTAGAGTTATTAACTGATCGTACTATATGAAAATAGAGAAGTGATCTTGCATTAGGCATAAAGGAGACCTAATTGAAAAAAGGATTTCAAAATTAGAGGATTTCCCTTGATATTTGTGACTTTAAACTTTAGGTGAAGTTTAAATAAGATAAAGGGTATCATAAAATGTCTTTAGTCTATCTGTAAACTTTGTGGATTATTAAAACCTATTATATTTGTGTAAAAAGAGGGCGTTAAGGAACTAAGCTTCAAAGGAGTGGTTTTTTTAGAGTTATAGACTTGAGATTGATAATTATTATTGGAT
>JARHVA010006153.1:270000-287500 GCA_037957365.1 Torreya grandis | reverse complement strand
CATCTACTCTTTGATCAGATGATAGAACAAGATGAGATAAATGAAGTGTTACATCCTTAAACATCATGGAATTTAGTGGGAATGGTAAAAGGATAGGCCAATTATCAAGAGAATCATGCATATTATCTTATTTTAAAGAGCCAACCAAAAATCCCACACAATCAAAATGTACTCAAAATACAAGTATTTATTATATTTTTAGTTTGTCATAAATTTTAATTTAAGTGTTTAATAATAATAAAATAATTTTACATGCAAAAATCCCCACTAATATCTCACCAGAAAGAATCAACTAGAATAACATATCACCCCCTAAAGCCTTTTTTGATGATGACATGACACCACTCAAAGACGCTCCTCTAGTTTTTTGTGACAATGATAATGGCACTCAAGTGGAAGAAGATATTTCTAGTTCTCACCAAACATAAAGTTTAGCTGAAATCTCCACTTAGAAATCTTCATAAAAGAAGAGAAGTAGATGGACAATTGGAAGGTCCTTTAAGGTGGAATGGGCAAAAGAATTTCCCTTTATAGAACTTGTAGAGTCTGAAAATGCTGATGATACCCCAATAAAATGTAGATGTACAATATGTATCTATAAAATAGGAAAGGAACACTTAATGCAACTAAAATTAGACATTATTGAGAAACATTGTGGAAAAATATATGTGACAGTGAAACACCCAAATGGACAGATAACAAGAACACACAAGTAGAAGAATACAAAATAATGCATATATGTAAGATATGAATGTGAGTATGAAAATGATAATAAATATTAAAAACATTGTGTGAATAAAGGGGGAACAATTGAGGCAAATTTGGAAAATTCATGTAGTCCCATCTAAAGGTAAAATATATTTAGTTCTCTAATATATACCACATTATAAAAAAGGCATGCCTATTTCTAATTTTTTTAGATTATAATATTTTGTTTCAACATAATATATTTTTGTATATTCCACAATCACATTGGTCAGATAGTAGTGCTTCGTAAATGGAAAAATGTTTAGCATTAGTCGAGAAGGAAGATTTTTTTTAAATGTTCAAAATTCACTATTCATCTCACTATCCATTGATGAGGTCATATAAATTGACAACATAGCCTAAGTTTTCATGCATGTTTATACTTTTGAGAATTATTCAAGGAAACCTCATCTATTATAAATTCATAAAATGGTAGAAAATCTCAATGCAAAAAATCTTCACAAATTGGTTGTATCCAATTTGAAAGATAAAGCTAAGATGGATGATTATGCAATAGCTACGAAGTTAGTGTGTGTTGGGGATGATGGTGCATCAGTTATATATGGGTATTGAAATGGTTTGTGTTGAGATTTTTTGTCCCAAAAATATCATTAAAACTAACACCCTAAGGGAGACCCCTTTGTTTTTTAGGAAAAACCTTGAATCCTTAAAAAAAAACCCATCTTTCCCTTTACCTTATAGAATCTAGATCTCTAAATGAAATTTGCACTTATGATAATTACTTCATGTGTTTCAAATCCCATGAAACACTAAAAACCAAAACCACATAATCTAAAACTCACCACACACTTTGCACATTCTCAAATGTGCAAAATGCATGATGAGCTCTAAATCCTGCCATGCACCCAAGTTGGTAGAATCTGAGATTTGGCATACACTTTGCATATTTTCATAATGTGAAAAGTGCATGATAGGATATGAATCCCATTGAAACTTTAATATCCCCCTTATACAGAACTTGGAGCCTTATGTGCATATTGCATGCTTACAAATATGCAAACTATACCATAGTCTCTATGTTCCACTAAAAATTGAACCATTTATGCACTATGGGACCCATAACATTGAGTGCAATTTACACATTATAAACATGAAAATTACCCCATGAGTTCCATCTCCCACTAACGCCAACCATATTATTAATGGAGAGTGGACCTGCTTTAAGCAGGTCCAACCTCCACCAACTCACCAAAACCCTTCCCATAGAATGTTGAACTTGAAGTGCACATTGTATGTTTTTAAATGTGCAAAGTTCACATCAAGTCTCACTTCCTACCAACACCAATATTCCCATGGAGGGTGGACCTAATCCAAGAAGGTCCAACCTTTACCACCAAACACTTGAGCTCATATTAATTATAGGTTTTTTTATTTAACTAGGTAAATTAGGGTTTTTTTGTTTATCATTTGAAATTGCTAAGTGTATTTGGAGCTTTGATCACCTACACCCTTGCTGCCAAACCTTGATCCATGTATAAATACTAACTTTTAATTTGAGCCATTATTGTAAAACTTAAATCCATGTCACCTATGCCATAAATGATACTTTCCTTGTGTCATTTATACCTTAGGTTTCCATTCCTTAAAATCTTTCAAGTTCTCAAGGTTTTTCTTTCCATTTTAGGGTTTTATTGAAAGGTCTAGTTTTGGGTATTTTTCAAGTTAAGTTGAGAATAATTTTGCATGCCTAGGGTTGATCTAGGGAATCTAGGGAAGTCTAGGGTAATCTAGGTTTTTTAAAAGCTTCACATTAAGGTTTATTCCTCTTAAATTTTCATTTTCCCTCTAAATTATTGCAATCAAAATCTCAAACTTTACTTGGCCAAAATAAATATTTTGAAGCATATTCTTCCTATTATAAAACTATAGAATATTCCTTGTAAAGATTCCCCATCATCTTCATGGAGAGTGGATGTGACCCAAGTACCTTCCACTTCCACCATAGACATCACATGCCTCAATCACCTTTGACCCCCATAGACTTGCATTACACTGTGAAAGGTGGACCTGTCCCAAGCAACTCCCACCTCCACCAAAAAAATCACATCCCTCAAGCAGTGTCGACACTATATGTGTTTCAAGCACCTATAAGTTTTAATAGAGAGTTCAGTGCTCCAAACACCTACATATCCTACCAACTTTTATAGTTGGTTTTTCACAAGCAATAACTTCAATTTTCATGCCTCCTAAGGAAATGAAGTTCAAATCTAAGGGCCCCAGAGTGACTTCTTGTTTTAGATTAAGGTAAAATTAGGTTTTGAAGGGGCCCTGAAACCCTTTACATCAAAAGAGAGATAAACCTTTAAGCACAACTAGGTTTCTAAAAAGAAACCTGAAACTAAAAAAAGCAAAACTAGGTTAAACAAGAACCTGAAAATAGCAAAAAAGACCAGATGTAATAACTGACTTCTTGTTTGGAGTCCAATATGGTAGAGATAAAAGACAAAAATTTAGGTCACATTAACCTAGGATGTTTTTGGGCCAGGATAGGTGTATATTTGAAAAGTGATTGGATCTAGAGTATCTATGACTTTGGTTTACCACAAGTTGTAGCCTTCCCTCTTTCTATTCAAATCCCCAAGTTTATCCTTACAATGGCTTAACATTATGACCCTGATAGAGGACAAGTATTTAGTGAGAAAGGGGAGAAGGTTATTTATCTTGACCCTAAATTTATCAATATTATGTTTTGCATCCTTGAATTTGAGAGTTATTTGGATATAACTCTATAGACATTTGCACAATTTTATGAAGAGAAAAAGGATGGATGTCAAAATATAATTAAAAATCAATGGATCAAGATTCCCAAACATTCCTCCACTAAATTTCCCAAGACTATGTATATATCTAATTTCATAGAGGAGGTGGGAGATATTATAACACTACTACATAGAGTCACTAGCAATCCTAATGCCAAGTGTTATCAAGACTAGATGTACCAGTATATCTAGATCATCAGAGAAAATAAACAATAGGTACATTAGTCTTAATAAATAAGTGATTACCTCCAAAACCAATTGATGGAGGTGAAAATGACAAATAAGTTTTATATCAAATCATATATTATCTACTTCTTGTCTAAAGGAAGATGGTTCCCAAACCTCAATATAGTTCCTAAAGAAATAACTAGAGTCTATAACTATTACCCTGAACTCATGCTATAGGATAGTAGATAGCAATTTAGAAGAGTTAATGATGCTTTCATCTACAACATCATCATCATGTTTGATTAGGATCTTGGAAAAATAAGTTTCTCCTAATAATCAAAAGATGAGATCACCAAATGGGGTTCCTTATTCATACATTTCCCCACCTACTACATTAGGGTATATGGATTTAGTGGTTATCCCTAAACAATTCCCTATTATGTAAGAAATAAATGAGCATTGTTAGAGTTGGTTAGGCAACTTATGGAGACACATAATCTACTTTCATATAGACACAAGGTAGGGATACATTTCCCTACTTTTATTAGCCATTACACATGCCAATCTCTCTTACAGACTAGAAATGTGGAGGTGGAGATGTGCCAGATAACATTAAGGACTATAAATTCTAGACCTTAATTTTATTTATATATTAAGGTCACTACTACACTAGAACTAGAAATATATGAACATGTGCCATATTATGAGGATTTTTGGGAAGACTGTGATGATGAGGAAATGGTCAAAATGAGGGAATATTCTAGGATGTCCCTAAAAAAAATAAAATATTATGATCTAGCACTAGTAACTAATGACTTGGTGGATGAAAAATCTATATTATATCTAATCTACCTCACACAAATTATTGTTAGACCTCTACCACTAGTGAGGTGGTCAGTTCCTAAATCCTTCTCTCTATTCGATAGAATATCCCTTATTATTAATAGAACAATCAATTGGATAATAATCAACAAGGTGAAATTTATAAGGGATACCATATGGTTTAAAGAGAATCTCTTAAAGCTCAAAGTAGGGGGTATCACTCCTTTAAAGGAGGGCCCCAGTGAACTAGGAGAGGAACTTGACAAAGAAAATAAGAGGAAGTAGACAAAGGTAAAGAAAGGGGAAACAAGTATATATAGAGACTTTGTAGAGGAACTAATTGATATTTTAGTTTAAGACACAACAATATTAGTATAAGGATCCATAATTTCAGATCCCATAGCCCTAACTCTTAGTTCCACTACTCCCCCTTCCCCTACTCATATTGTATAAGAGGTTTCAACACCTCCACTAGCTATTTCCACTCCTCAAGCATCTTAGGTCCCCATTGTTCCACAAGTTTTATCTCCTCCATTTCTAGTTTAAATCTCTCCACCTGTCTCCACTTCACCTACCGTTATACCCACATCAATAAGCTAAGTACAATTAGGACAAATAAGCCAAGTGGACACTTAGGGTCCCCCTACAGTGGAAGTTCAAGTTTCCACTTCACTTTCCATTCCTTCTATTTCACCTTCCCCATTTGATCCACTCCTAATTTACATTCCATTTATATTTCCTTTCATTTCATCACCATTTATTCCCTATAGTACATTGCCATGGAATTACTCATCTTGATTACAGTTCTATAAGCTATCCCAACCCTTAGGATAAATATTATTTCCCCTTCATCTTAACCCACTATTTTCACATCACCAACCCTGAGTGATCCTACTGACACATTTAGTGATTTGTCTTCCACCCTTCCATTGGTTCCCAAATTCACAACTCCTATGCCTGTTTCATCCTCCACTCCCCTCATTTCCATTGTTTCAATTACACCATCAGTAGAGGTTAGAATGACCTAGACACTTAGTGCAAATATTGATTTATAAACCACTAATGAGATTATATCTCCATAGGTACCTCCTAAGAATCTAATGGTATCATCTTTCCAAGAGTCTCCCTTAGTCACAGTATTAGCTAGTACAACTACATTAGCTACAGATTCTTTTTTGATAGTGTTAGATCAATAGAAGGCTACCCATAATTAGTTAGCACAATTAGTAAGTAAAAAGTGGAAAATAATGATTGATCCCAAAACTTTGGAATTAAGCATGTTATAAGTGAGGAAGAAATCAAAACCCACTCCTAGGACCCTCTCATAGACATTCACCAATGATAAGGGAGAGAGATATGTTGAAATTATAGCTCCCCTACCAAACAAATCAAAAGAGTATCTTGTGGTATAAGATTATCAAGTTTATCATATACACCTTAGTCAAAAAACAAGAGAAGGGATCAAGCATGATGTGTCGATAGGTATCAAATCTCTCTCTTACAGAATTGATCTAATAAATCCACCAAGGATGAGCTAAAAAGAAAGGTAGATCAATTGATCAAAGCATCGAACTAGTTCATAAATCTTAGTGAAACATCACAATAACCATAAGCAATGTAGCCAATCAATCCAGATCGAGATACAATTGATTTTGTATGAGATATTTATCACATGAGAAGGGATACAAAGGAATGGTTTAAGGAACTAATCCCAAAGGGTAATAGAATTCTTGCAATCATGATGGAACATTATAGAGTCATCATAGAGAGAAAGGAAATTTTAAAGGAATAGATTAATGGATATAAAGGAGAGATTTAGATTTTGAATATGTATTATCCTAAATTGATAGCCATAAAATCAATTGATATAAATACCCTTGTTACTAAGAATATATTAAAGGATGATGATGAACATGAAGAATTACACAAGGTTTCTCAATTTTAGATAAGAGTAATGATAGAGTCTATGGAACAAGCCTAGGAGGCTCATGAAAAGGAAAATTGATGTATTATATGAGATTGATGGCATGATGACTTTAATGTCATGATAACTAGTAGATGATGCCAACAATCTCCTTTAGGGAAAACATGTTTATAATAATTTTAAAGAAATAGTTGATAAAGATTTTGAAAAGGACACAATCTTTATGCTAAGTTCTATCCACAAGTTCATCAAATATGGAAAATCAATTGATCAAATGAGGACTGAAATGCAAGGCATAAGAACCATCAAAAAAGGACTATTTGATGTCTAGTTAGATTGTGCAGCCTCTGACATCTATTCTTATAGGCTGGATGCAGAGTGAATTTAAGAGATATTCAAGGCCTTTGATGCATATACATAGAAGTTATTGGCTAAGAATGATAATAAAGTTGATGAAATTCTAGACATTAATTATTTTTCCCTCTCTTTTGAATATTTTCAAATGTTATTATCATTTGTAATTTAATTTCAAAAAATTGTAAGTTGTGATTGTAAAAGTACAACTATATTTTTTATAACTCTTTTTGAGAAAGAGAAAGACATGTTTTTTACACTACATTTTTGATAAAGTGAAATTTTCAAAAAGCACAAGTGTAAATTGCACTTTCTTTTTTTGAAAATGTGAATTGTTAAAAAGGTACAAAATCATGAATTATAAATTACATAGTTCATCTTTGCAAAAGTGATAAAGACTTAAAAAATTGTAAAAGTCTCACTTAAGTTTTTCCATGCTAGGGTTTACATGCAAAGAATCTTGGAATTATTCTCAATGTTATATTTTATTTATAACATGTCAATTTCTATTTTGGTTGTCTCTTTTTGCATAAGGAAGTTATTTTTAGCCACTATCAAATAAGGAAACATCACATGGAGATATTTAGTTTCAACCACACCGTACCATGCCATGTTATGCCCATGATCACTCCTAACTCATGCATGCCATGTTTTAGTTGTTTAACAAGTTCAAAAATTCCAAAACTAGAAAATCTCACCTCTTTTTGCATGAGGGTTTTTAGATTTTCATGATCTTCTTTACTGAGCTTTTGAGTTTCAACAACTACATGTCTTCTATGACATATTTATTATAAGAAAGGGTAGACCCTATGGCCCAAACTATCTTTTTTTTAGTTATATTTTCTACATTTTGAATGTATTTACTATAAGATGTAACCTTTGAAGAGAAATAAAGTTGAATATTTTCTTTTCTTGTCTTGAGAGATCTATGTGTGTGCAAGTTATTTGATTATCTATGGAATATTTTCCTCTTTGTTTCATTTTCAAGAAATTCATCATGGTGTTTTTCCCTCTTGAAAATATTTTTTGAAATAAATATCTTTTTCCCTTTTTTGAAAAATAAACAAAATACTACCTTTGAATTCTAATCTGTATAAGTTTGTGCTAAAACAAATTCAATCTATTTTTTACTCTTTTGTGTTTGTCAAGCAAACATTTAGATCCACTATAAAATATTGTGTAATCACCATATTTTCAATTTTTTTCAAATTTCAATTCTTCAACCCTTTTCCCCACCAAAACCATAGTTTTATAAAAAAGCACTAAAGAGAGAGATTTCCAAAAAACTAATATTTTATTAGTTTGCATCAGATTTAGTGAAAGAAATTTGACCTTATATGGAGAATAACCTCAAATTGACAAGGTCCCATGACTTTGGAGGGGTTTTCCATTGTATCATTATGCACTTACCAAAAAGTTACAAAATGAAGATAGGTACAATCATATGTGATAATAGTTTGTGTGTTTGGCTGTAAATAATAGTTTCCCCATATATGATTCCAATTCATTGCATGGATCATAAGATGAATATTGCATAAAAAATGGTTAGCAAATTTGCTAATGTGGCAAAAGTGGAGGAGCTCATTCATGACCTACATGTTTATATGTCAAGTAGTCTAAAAAAAATTTGGAGTTCCAAAAATTTACAATAGGAGTGACACTGTTGAAAGATATAGATACAAGATGGATTTATATGTATGAACCTACATGCCAATTTTTTTAAGAATATCCATCATTAGTAGGCTTTATGTATAAATATCATAGAGAATTTCACAAGGTAAAATATTTATTGTACCATTTAATAGATTTGGAAAAACTACTGACATTATGTGGAATTCTTCTAATGCTAAAGGAAATGAATTATTTAATGAAACATGCTCAGGAGAGGTCCATTTATATTTTTGACTTCATACAGTTGAGAAAATGAGTATGTCAATCTTTATAAATACTATACACTTTAAATGAAAAGTTTTAAGGCCCTATATTTAGCAGTTGGCAATGTTTGATAGATTTAAGTAACCCTGAGAGTTTTAGATTAAGGTAAAAACAGGTTTTGAAGGGGCCCCGAAACCCTATACATCAGAAGAGAGATAAACCTTAAGCATAACCAGGATACAAAATAGCCTGGAACCAGCAAAAGCAAGACCAGATTAACCAAGAATCTGAAAATAGCAATCAAGAGCTGGACAAACTATTAATATTTTTTTTACAAGACTGAAGTTTCATATCTAGAGGGGGGACCAAAGGCTTAGACTTCTTCCTCTTAACTGCTGTCCAACCATCCTCTACCTTAGTTGCCTCAGAAACCCAGTCCTCAGAGGGACATTATCCATGAAGTCCAGGGGGCATCGATGCCTCAACAACATCCTTTCGAGCACCAGCCAACTTCTGGCTCCTAGGAGAATCCTTTAAAATAGGTGGAGGGACCACCACCTCCTCAGTAATCAGTTTAGAGAGATCACTTAATCCAATCTCCACAGTACCTTCAATAATATCTATCTCTAGTGGAGTCTCCCAATCCATCGATTCAGAATGGATACTCTTTTCATTCTCATTCTCTGAATCAGTCAAATCTTCCTCAAGTTGTTTAGCAAAATAATGTTCATGATCAGCTTCAGACCACCAAGAAGGTGATCTTCTGGATTTGGATTTCCCTGCAGTACACCGAGTTGTAACATGCCCCGTCAGGTGACATTTTTTGCATCAAAAAGGTAATCCTTCAAAATCTAACATTTGCGTCCAAGAACCCCTAGGGGAGTCCAGACAAATCGCCTCAAGAAGGCCCTTAGAAACATCCACCTCAACCATTAGGCGTGCATAGGTCGAATGGTAAAACTTCTTAGTGTCTTCATCCTCAAATAAAAACTCCCCTATAGCATTTCCAATGGTTTTAAACACCTTTTCATGCCATAGATGTATTGGTAAATTAGGGAGCCAAACCCAGACAGGGATCTTGTTGAAGGTTTTCGTGAGAGGATTGAAATCCATATGCCACCGTTTGGCCATAAGAGGGTATTTCCCCTGCCATAAAGTAACCCTAAGAGTTATTTGAAGTTGAATATAAATGATCATATTTTTTTCATTGTCAATGGCATGGAAATACCAATTCACACTTTCTACAAAAGACTTGATCTTATGGGAGGTGAATCTAAAGAACTGCTTGTAACACATATTTTGTATGACACAGTTCTATCTAAAACCTAGATGAAACTAAGTTTAGTTTCCCAAAAATTATCTACAGAGATCAAAGATTTTTTTCAAAGGGATGATTTTTTGGAGGCCTTGATATTTGTGAATCCCATTTCCTAGAAAAATAATAAAAGTCAAAATATGATTAGCAATTTATTTCATAAATACATGGGTTGTCTTGTAAATCATTTTGGTAAATATGTATAAATGAATGGAGTAGAAATAAAAATTATTTTGGGAAAGGATTTACTAACATCCCAGTCAACTAATTTTGGAATTACAATGTTTGAATAATATCATCTTCTAAGCGAACCAACATAAAATGGGGTAATTACGTGGCTATGAAAGAAAATTTATCCTAGTAGCATACTACAAGAAAGTCTAAGTGAATATTTTTAATTATATGAGCTTTTTCAAATAATGATTCTAGTCTTAGTGGAATATGAAATAATATTTAGTGCATTCTCATTCATAAAATCAAAACTTCAAAATAGATTGGATAAAAATTTAGAACCTTGTTTGAGATTATATGTTTCATGTTATGTTATGGACATGTTTTCTTATGAAAGAACTCTAGCAACATGGATTTCTCTAAATGAAAGAAGAGGCATCAAAAATACAATGAAAAATAAAGAGGATGTAAATAATGACATTGAATATGGCACTACCACGGTAGATGTAAATGTCACTAGTGATGATCAGGTTTGTGTAGGATTGTTGTAACTACTAGACTATTAGTTTCTAGTTCTGAATTCCAATTTCATATAATTTTTTAATTTTTTTTCTTGTTACTAATATTTAATTCATTCATGTTTTACTTTATCTAATTTTTTGTAAGTAATTTTCACATGTTTATCATAAGATGTAATAATTATTATATGTTTTTTAAAATTCATTTCCTTGTTTCTTGATAAGTGTTGAATGTAAAATATTAAAATATTATGATTGTGTTAGGGGGAAAATTGTAGGTTAATATCATGTAAAATAGAGGATAGACTTCATTAATTTCAAGTCCTTAATATGGTTCTCTATGACTTCGATACATATTTTTTACAGATCTATTTTTTTCTATATATGTGATGTATTTATTATGCCTTCATAGTACTTGATACATTCCTTTATACAATGATTGATTTGTTTCTTTCCATTTATTTGACATGTATTTTCTCATCATTTATGTGTCTATAATATGTTTGATGTTCTTATTATGTGTTTGATGTGGACTGGTTGCACTCTCTTATGTGCCTTCTATGTGCTTGACTCTAACATTTAAACTCTGAAGTGTTAGTGTATTAGTATGATTTAATTGTTTATGAATGTATTAAGTGCATCTTATCTTACTATCACATATTATAAGTTAATGACCCAATACCTTATCTCATACGTGATGTTTTTAATCCATTTATATTGAGATGCAAGTTTTAAAAGTGTATCACAAATATCAAAAGGGGGTCTAACACCATACAACATCATAAAATTCAAATCAAAATTCATGCTTAAGCCTAAAAACAAATCCATCAAATAAAAAAATTTCAATCTACATAGCTCATCTAGTAATTAAAACTGAATAAATTGATCAATGTAAATATAAACTTCAAACTATCATTAAAAATATATTTTTTAAAACAAAACATTGCTAAAAAATATTATACAACATATTCTCAACTACTTAGCTACTTTCTCAACCACTTTCTTAGATACTTTCTCAACCACTTTCTCAGCTACTTTCTTAACCACAACATCTTCTATGTCATTCTTATCCTTCAATATCCCTACCTTTTCAATATCCTTAGTCACAAAATTAATATGACCAAGATTTTCCCTTTTTTCTTTTCCAGTATCTCCTGTATAAAGTAGACCTTGATCGACAACTATCTTCTACTTAAATAAGGCATCAGGATCTCATCCTTGCTCCTTCATGATTTGTTGGAGTTTTTTGTTTTTTTATTCAATAGAACAAGCTTTTCCTTGAATTGAATGGCAGATAATAAAATTTTCATGTATTTTTATATGCACATTGAGGAACTCAGCTTCTTTTTCAAGTTATCATATTTTTCCTTCTCCACATTCATAATCACAATAAGGTTGGTGTTTTTCACCTATTTATTAAAATATGCTTGGGCTTCTACATTCAAATTTTCTAACCTATTAAGCATAAAATTCAACACATTATCATTGTAACTATTAGCAATATTAACTAACTCAGATTTAGCTTTGGAAAATAAAGCATCAATCTTTGTGGGTTCATTTTTCACCAATGAAAACAAATTTTCTTGCTGGGAGTGGTTGTGATAATGGGCATTTATTTATTTTATCAATACCTTCACTTGAAACTCCCACGCGTAATTTTTTTAATTCATCAATTACTCCCTCTTGTAGATTAGTAGTAATACTATTTGATACCAATTTATTTAGTGCAAAATATGTAATGACATAATCAGACATGACAACATTCTTTATTGGGGTGGGATTGTGGGGTGAAGGTTCCTCCTGAGTAGTCACATGAACATTTTCTAATGCTCCCTAGATAAAATCATGTGGATTGAAAGTAGCTCCAAAAAAATCACCACTTTTAATCCCTAGACATTCCTCATCAAGTTTAATATCCTATAAAGAAGCCAATCCCTACACACTTGATACAATCCAATATAGAAAGTGGGGAATTAGGAACATGATAATTGCAGTGTTGATTTACTAGTTATTAGTGATTATTATAATGGAAGAGTATTCCCTTGGAGTGAATTGAGTTTAGGGGTAGAGGTGATGGCATAATTTCCTCAAATATTGAGGATGCCCTATAAAATGTAAAGTATTTTAGAAAAAATAAATTTTAAAAACAAAGTTATATGCTAATTTGAGATTAAAGGTTTAGTACTTGTATTTTGAGATAGTGTATCCTCCAATATACACACTATAATATGAGTGATAGGGGTGTTTTGGTATGATACATTATGCAAACTTATAGTCATAAAAACCTATAATCAAAAACCTAAAAACAAAAATAATCAAAAAAATTGTAATGTAAAATACATTCCACAAAGGGTCAAGAAGGCATAATAAATGTTGCAATTTATTATGGTGGTTGTTATTCCATGACCCGAATTTCTACTGAGTCAACTACAATAATTTAAAAACACTAAAATAATACACTTAAAAGTTAAAATATCATTTGAATTTTTTTAAATAGTAAATCTACATATGAAGAAGATGCCAAAAAAACTCTTACATGTTTCAAAATCTAAAATGATTGCAAGGATGATTATATAGACTCTAAATTTATAGATACTTCAACTCCATGTTGTCCTTTTGAGGTAGATTATTTTTGTGAGTCATCAATTATTGCTTATAACAAAAAAAATTAAAACATTTATTAATCTTCACCTTGGTAACCATTTAATAAATAAACAAATATTAAACCTTAGGTCAACAAATAAAAAAATACACTAACCTCCTATTTTTCCATAGTAAAAGCATTTGTGATCATATTTGGATAAATAAAAATTGAAATCGATGATTTTTATAGGTCATATAAGGCCTCATAGTACAATACTAGAATAAAATTTGAACAAGAAATAGTGGAACTGGGATTGGTACAAGCATAATTTAATTCAAGCCTTATCCTAGTAGAAATAAAAGATCACCAATCATATCTCAAATTAGTAAGAGTATGAGAAATTTAAACCAGTACCCAATAGGGAGCATCTGCTAGTCTTCCCTATAATACTATTTTTTACTAGAAAAATTGAATTGTTGCATTAAAAAAAAGGTTAGTAACATCTTCGACATGGAGGCCCCTCTTCCAACTATCTGAAATAAAATAGAAAATGAGGATTTTACATCTCAAAATTTGAATTTTGAATATAATAAAATTTATAATTACATATCAGTTTGACTGATGTACAAGTCAAAAGATGAATCAAAATACTTTTTGTCATCATATATTAGCATTGATTTTGAACTCATTGCATTTTCATTATGAAATGGAAGACCTATCAGATTGTGAATCTCTTCTAGCAAGGCACTGAATCAAATCATTCTAGAGTCCACATTCATGGTGAAGATCTTCTTGTTATGGTCATAAGAATACATTAGAAATTTTATTAATCTAGTGTCTATTTCATACTAGGGTATGTATAGTAGGACACTAAAGTTATAGTCCAAAATACACTCATTTTACACATCTGGTTGCTATACAAACCTCAAAATATTTTGGCATAATAGGTTCTTAAAAAAAATTATTTCCACGGTTTGGGAATTTCTACAGGTGGGGGCAAAAGGGGATAATAAATCTTTGATGTAAAATTTTTAAAATGAGGGTAGAGGGAGAGTATTTATAGAATAGGGGTAACCAAGCAACTAGATAGAAGACTAGCCAAATAGGTCACCTAATAGTGTGGACCAATGTCACCATTCAACACTACCCACTTACAAAGCCATCTAACACAATCATCTAATGATGGACATCTAGTATACACTAGTTTCCATACATGATGCACCATTTGGCTAAACTATCTAGATCTACCAAATGGCATAGTGGTTTGTCATAGTTGTTTGATACATCTAGATGGCATAGTCACTTAGTGCATTCATTCAGTATAGTCATTTGATGCAGTCATTCAACACAACTAAATAACATAGACATTGATGTAGATGTCTAGAGAAACAATATAAAATAGGTATTCTCTATATCCTTTTAGTGTCATTGTTTGATGTCTTCCTTATGGTACATTTGAATTATTGTACAAAAAAAAAAAGAAACTATTTATTTTCTCTCTTTTATAATCATCATAGATTCACCATCACCCATAGAGGATTCTCCACACCTATGAATCAAATTTTCCTAGATTCACCAAATATTTCCAATAAATTTTTAGTAGGGCCTCTTAAAATTAACTTTGTGTGAGACCTTTGCCTCAATTTTATCAAAGAAATCTATAATAGACATCCTTAAAGGATAATATGCATGTGGTCTTGAACAAAACCTTCTCATAGCTTAAAGGTAAATAGGTTGATGTTGAAAATGATAATTTTATTCCACCATTAAGAGTTGTATACATAAGTCACAATTATATGAAACAACACAAATATGGTAAATCACTCTAAATTACCTCTTCTAGTGTTGTTATAACACCATTTATAATATAAGTGGAAAAGGATAAAAAATTAGAGGCACCACAAGTCAGTCAAAACAAAAACCTACTTAAGTTAAAGATCAAAAAATTAACATGATGAGTAAATGGAACCCTTGGGATCTCTATTTTTATAACTAACCCATATGTAAATTTGATTCATTTTCAAGGCTTGATTTAAAACACTGTGTTGTATTATATGTCCACATACCCTCATATGGTAATCCACACATTCACTCCTCTAGCAAGAACATCTCCTCAATCTTCCCTTAGACCAACCAACATGTCTTATCCACCTTCATTAGAGTTTTTTCATCCACCTCTACCCCATTTTATTTTAATCCAAACTTGAATATCCTAATAAATATTAGGGATATGTTTCACCTAAATCAACCCAACCATTAATGATTATTTTATATCTTGTTGAGACTCATACTTAGATGGAACAATGACCTATATAATAAGCTCCTAGTGCATAAATTCCATACTAGTTAAATTAATTGGTCAAGAAAAGGAAGAAGATTATTCAACCACATAAGGTTAACTTTAATAGACTCATCACACCTACTCCTTACACATGAAATAAACCCAAAGTAGTTTCTCCTATAATCATGGATGAAAATAGTGAAATGTATTTATTTTTAGTACCTCCTCCTAATAAATTCAAAGATGAGTTCAATTCTTATGATTACCAAATATCAAAGGTACACCTTATCAAGGCTTATCATGAGGAGATAAATAAGATGTGTAGATAGACATCAAAACATTATTTGGCAAGTATGACTAAGACAAGGTAACCAAAGATAAATTAAAATAAAAGGTAAAAAACTATCATCAATGGTCAAAAAACTAGGGAATATAATTCAATCATATCCATGCTATTATGTACCTAATACTAAAATAATGAGAATATATGAGGAGATAGGGAATATGCATAAGGCCAATATGGAAGTGTCAGATAAGTTTTTCCTTTAAGGAAACAAACAAATAAACACAACCATATTAGTATATTTAGAAATTTAAAATGATCTTAATTATGCCATAAAAAATGAGGCTATATAAAAAATTAAAAAAACAAGTTGAAATAATTGTTTTCAAAGTTATAAGCTTTCTCCAAAGTAGATCTAGACACTCTGATCATAGAAAAGGTTTTAACTTGAGATGGTTTTGGAGATCAAACTAAATTATTTAACACTTTCAAGTTATATATTTATATGCTTCAATATTCCCTAGAAAAATTCAAATGGTCTTAGGTGATGGTATTAGATGTTGAAAATGATATATAAGAAGTGATCAAAAAACATTCTTTCTCATTTCTTGATAATAACTGAGTTGTACTTCTAGCAGAAACTATCAAGAATGAATTTAAGAATTTAATGGAGGAGTAAAGTCCTCTCATAGCCTTAAAATTTGAGTCTATTCAAAGGTTCAATAAATATAAGAACACTTTTGATAAACTAGATAAATATTTGAATAAATTATGACATTATAGATCTTAAATTCAAAGGATAAACTATCTACCTTCATTCAGATGGTCCAGATGAAGACAAAGTTAAAGAGATGATGTATTTATTTGTTGACTAATAGAAAAGGATTCAGTGAGAAAATAAGAAATTTTATGTTATCTACAATGAATTCAAAATATTTGGTGGAAAAAATTATTTAAATTTTTGTTTTCAAAGCTGCATTTTGATGTACTCTCTTTCCCAATTTAAAAAACTATGTTTTGACATAAGAACTTTTCTAGTTTTTTATTTATGACTTTTTGCACTTTGAAAATATCAATTTTTAATTAAAATAGCTATCCTTATATTTTCATAAAAGTGTTTATTATGGTTTACCAAGTCAAGGGGTAATCCTTATTTGTAACTAACAACTAATAGGTTATAAATAGAGGCTTTTGTGCCATTTTATGGGGACTTTAACTTTTTAACTTTTGACAAGATACAATAATTTGGAGAGAATAAAGGGCTAAAAAAGAAACTTTATGTTTTTCTAATAAATTGATAAAATGAGATCATTATAGGAATTTGTGCATATATTATCTTTGTGAGTGAATGTTATTATGTTCATTGATTAATTATATTATTTTATGTGGTTTATTCATGCAAAATACCCATGGTTAAATAGGCATATTTATTTTCATCTCAAGATCACGGAATATAATTGAAATCTGATTTTTACCAATTATTCATGTTATTATATTTTCCTTCTTATAAATATTATAATTATTTCTATTTTTACTCTATCTTTTGTTCATTAATATCCCTTTCTTTACACATGCCAAACCCCCTGAATAATAATATATATTTTTAAATATTTTTAGTAATTATTGTATATTTTTTTTTAATATTTTAGCATCACATACTAATAGATGAATGACTTTA